>JAHWXV010005751.1:0-20586 GCA_024586415.1 Phrixothrix hirtus | reverse complement strand
TTTTTATATGCCAGTGACAAGAAGCGCCGAAAAACAAAATATGGGGGCGTTGATGGAAATGTTGCAAAAGATGCAGGATAAAATGGATTCCAATCAAGAAGAAATTGAATCCAATCAAACTAAATTACAAGAAAAAAAATAGATTACATTCAAGAAAAATGGAATCAAATCAAACTAAACTACGAGAAAATCTGGATCCCAATCAATAAAAAATGAAATCTAATCAAACTAAATTACAAAAAAGTAGGGTATCCATAAATTTAAACCAAAATAAGTAGCACGAAGAAATTACAAACAAATTAAAGGAGGAAATGTTATCGATTAATGCCAATAAAAGTAAAATACAAGAGGAAATAGAATCAATTCATGCAAGCCAAAGTAAAATAAAAGAGGAAATGGAATCTAACCAAAAGAAACTACAGCATCAAATTGAATCAAGCTAAAATGTGTTAAAACAAGAAATTACAAACAAATTAAGAGAGGAAATGGAATTCATAAATTCAAATCAAAATAAATTGAAAGAGGAAGTTAAAGCAAGCCAAATTAAATTAAAGCAGGACCTAACAAAAGAAACAGAAAACGTTACGAGTGACATGTCAACAAAATATGAGGAAGTAACTAAGAAGTGCGACGAACTACAGCAAAAGTTTACTCTCCTTACCGTAAATAATGAAGTCAGCATGTATAAGAAGGAGGCGTCACTAGTTACTCATGAACAAACAACCGAAGCAAATGTAACGCAAGTTGAACATTTTCCTGTTATTGGAAATAGCATGTCGAGTACTAGAAGACACGTTAAAGCACCCTTGTATGACGCGAAGACATCTTGGGCCAATTATCATAAACAATTCATGGTAGCCGCAACATTAAATGGATGGACCATTGAAGAAACGGCAACTGCCTTAATAGTGGCTCTACGTGAGGATGGTTTAGACATTCTTCAAACAATACCAGACGATTTACAGAATAACTTCGATTGCCTTTTGTCACGATTAGATATGAGATATGGAGATAAACATCTGCAACAAGTCTACTGTGCCCAATTAAGAAATCGTGTACAGAAGCTTGGAGAGAACCCCCAGAAATTTGAAACTGAAATTGCGCGGCTAGTAAGATTAGCACACCCAACGGCTCTAGAAAGCTTTATAGAACAAATTGGGCTACAAACATTAGTCGATGACCTTAGAGATTCTGAAACGCAACAATCACTTAGATTAGCACGTCCGCGTGACCTTGCTAGTGCATTGGCTCACACATTGGAATTTGAAACTGCCAAACAAGCATCAAAGGGCGATGTTCGCATACGTACAGTCGAAGAAGACAAAGATCACGTTGAGAGTCTGGAAGAAATGCTACTGAAAGTACTTAAGGCACAAAAACCAAAGGGACGTACACCACAACGCTGTAAGTGCGGTAAATCGGGACATGTATAGAGAAATTGCCAACAGGCTATGGGCAGTCCTGCTGATAACATAAAGCATCCGTAAGACTAGAAAGGATCGCTGTGAAGGGACGAGTATCGATCACTGCTAGCCATGACATGGGAGTCACCATCTATGTGGCATCGTTAAAACATAAACCCGATAGTCTTTACATTAATGGAACAATTGAAGGGAAGCATTGCAAAATGTTGCTGGAGACAGCAGCAACGAAAACAATAATGAAACCGAACATAGTTGGGAATGGAAGATTACTGCCTTCACTGCTACGATTATGTACAGAAATAGCAAATCATGTAACCGTTCATGGTGAAATTATTACAGATATTGAGATCGGTTGTAGGAAGTTAACGCATCGCGTGTTAGTAACTGATATGAGGAACCTGCTATATTGGATATTGATATAATGTCTGAGTTTGGCTTTGCGTTAGACTTAAAGAATCATGTCATACGAGTTGATTATGAAGAGATACCGATTAATAAACGAGATGAACATCCAATAAGAATAATCCTAGCAGAATAAGTGGCATTACCACCAAGCAGTGAAACAATAGTTATGGGCCAACCGGATGGATACTTCGGGGTAGGATGTATAGAAATTTTAGAAACCAGCAATATAGGTATTGGTAGTGGAATTTTAGCTGGAAGAGCGTTAATTGAGACCAAGGAAAAAACGCCTGTTTACTTAATGAATGTGAATACCTTCCAAATAACTATAAAGGTGTGCACTGAATTAGGATCATGCGCACCTATCTCATCTATGGTATGTTGCACAGAAACCAGTGAGAAGGTTTGCCCGTAAAGAATTTATCTAAACTGCATGTCCCACTTCAATCCTTGGATAGCGGGTTATTCCTTGAGCAAAAGGCCAAAGCAAGTCAGTTGATCCAAAGATATGGCGGTATATTTGCCACTGACGACCGTTTGAAAGCAAGAACAAATGTTGTGACGCACCAAATAAGTACCAGTGAAGCCCAACCAATACGTCATGACCAAGGAGGATGCCTTTATCCAAACGAGAGGAAGCCGAACGAATAATCAAAGACATGGCCCGCGAAGGGATAATAGAACCATCCAGTATCCCTTGGGCATCGCCAGTTGTACTGGTTAAAAATAAAAATGGCAACACAAGGTTATGTGTGGATTACCGTCGTTTAAACAATGTGACCAAAAAGTACAGCTATCCTCTACCCAGAATTGGCGACACTTTAGACACACTTTCTGGCTTCAAATGGTTTTCGAGTCTAGACATGAATAGAGATTATTAGTAAGTCGGTATGGAAGCTGAACATCGGGAAAGGACAGCATTCCTTGTTGGATCTGGTTTCTGGCAGTTCACTGTGATGCCTTTTCGTTTGTGCAATGTACCAGTGATGTTTGAAAGGCTAATGGAATTGATCATGAGAGGGTTGTATTGGAAAACATGTCTAGTATACTTGGACGATGTCATAGTAATTGGAAAGACCTTTGACAAACACCTGAAAAATCTCGAAGAGGTGTTTCAAAGACTACGAAGTGCACATCTACAACTTAGTTCGAAGAAGTGAAACTTGTATCAAAACAAAGTGAAGTACTTGGTCATGTAGTCTCTGAAAAAGGTGTGGCAGCAGATCCAGAGAAAATTAAGTCGGTGCGGGAGTGGTCAGCCGAAAAATATACATAAATTAATAAGCTTCTCGGGATTATGCACTTACTATAGGCGATTTGTACGTGGATTTGCAGACATCACAAAACCACTTACAAAACTTACTGACGAAGGCCAGCGACATTTATGGAGCAATAGCTGCCAGAAGTCATTTGACACACTTAAACAAACATTGATAACAGCACCAATACTCAGTTACCCTAGAATATAGGGAAAATTTTTCCTAGATACCGATGCTAGTTACGTTAGAGTAGGTATAATGCTATTGCAAATTCAAGATGGAGAAGAACGAGTAATTGGGTATTTTAGCAAAGTGTTGTCCAAACCTGGGAGGAACTATTGTGTTACACGCAAAGAATTGCTAGCGATGATGAAGGCCGTTAAACACTTTTATAAATATCTTTAAGGACGAAATTTCTTATTGAGAATTGACCACGCTGCACTGAAATGGTTGCTGCAGTATAAGAATCCAGAAGGCCAAATAGCAAGATGGATTGAACGGCTACACGGGTACGATTTTGAAGTTGATCATCGTGCTGGAAAAATTCATAGAAATGCTGATTCTTTATCAAGACGGCCTTGCACAGAAGATTGTAAGCATTGTACTCGATTGGAGTCAAAAGTTGAAGATTCTCTTATCAACCGTACTACTGTAAATAACGACGATTGGAACCCAGATATTATCAAACAAGTCAGGAAAACGACCCAGATCTGAAGGTGCTATTAAAATTGAAGAAAGAAGGTCTAAGGACAGGTTGGGAGGAAGTGGCCTCATTTAATCCCAGTGTTAAGGCATATTGGTCCCTACTCCTTGCAAGTTCAAGACGGCATTTTGAAAAGAGCCCTGAAAAGTGATAATGGAAGTGTAACACGAATGCAGTTGGTGGTTATGAAGGACAGAGTATCGGAAATTCAACGACAGCTGCATGATGGTCCATCAGGAGGGCATATGGGAGTAAACAAAACTCTGAAAAAGATCCGTGAAAGATTTTATTGGATGAACTGCAAGGACGAAGTTAAGGAATAGTGTTGAAAAGTGTAATATGTGCATCTGGGAACGGTCCATTTGGGAGGCCAAAAGCAGCGATCCGTCAATATAATGTAGGTAGTCCATCTGAAAGAGTCTAGATTGATATATTTGGTCCATTTCCAGAAACCGAAGCGGGAAACAAATACATTCTGGTTGCAATGGATTATTTTAGTAAATGGACCGAAGCCTACGCTCTACCTAATCAAGAGGCAATTACAGTGGCCGAGACCTTGGTAAAAGAACAGTTCAGCCGTTTTGGGGTTCCTTTGGTATTACACTCAGACCAAGGAAGAAACTTTGAGTCAGCCTTGCTCCAAAGTCTCTGCCAAGGAATGAATATACGCAAGACCAGAACAACTGCTCTTCAGCCACAGTCAGATGGAATGGTAGAACGTATGAATCGAACAATGGGAAAATATTTGTCAAAAGTTATCTCTGACCATCAAAGAGATTGGGAACAACACTTACATCTGTTCCTGATGGTATATCGATCAGCCGTACACGAAACAACAGGAGAGACCCGAGATAGAGTGTTTTTTGGACGTGAAATAAGACTACCGTGTGATTTGGAATTTGGTAGTAAGTCTGGGCAGGAGGAGGTCGCTGAAAATGCGTATGTTGAAAGCCTAGAGTGTTCGTAGTAACATTCAGATTGCCAGCGAGCGAATGAAAGTCCAGTATGATGTAAGTTCCAAAACGGGAGGATTTCAATTCAATGATCTAGTCTGGTTGTACCAACCTCAGCGACGACGAGGTCTATCTCCCAAACTACAAAGATCTTGGGAAGGTCCGTATAAAGTAATAAAAAGGATCAACGATGTATTCTACCGAATTACGAAATTGCCCAGTGGAAAGCCCAAAGTGGTTCACATGAATCGGTTAGCCCCATAGGTTGCACGGAACGCAGAACCAGGACACCAAGGATATGTGTAAAGGGCGAACCATTTAGGAGTGGAAGAACTACGAATCAGAAACAGCGAACAATCATTCACTGACTTTATGACAACGTATTCGGGACGACACAAGGCTAGGTTTGGGGTTACCACTGAGGAGTACAAAAATCTATTTGATGTATCTCTAAAGACGTCCGAATTTCCCGTGGCATCTCAGTTGAGTTTAAGAAAAGGTTTGGTGGCGTCGAAGAAATACTGCAACAAGAGCCAGAAATTGGTAAGGCATATCACCTACTACGCCGTTACCGCCAAGGTATGCGAACTATTTACTACCTTGTGACAAAAGCATTGTCTTATCAAAAACCACGTTATGAAGACTTGTGGAAGGCGTTATGGGATTTAAAGAAACATATTTGTGCCGGCGCCAATAGAAAGTTAGCGGTACCAAAGCTCGGCTGTGGCCTATACCAGCTTAATTGGCGCATGGTACGTAACATGTTAGAGATAGTGTTTGGTAGCATTGGTATCAAGATCCTGATGTGCAGTTGGAATCAAAATGGAATTCCACCAGCGACAAAATCTGTGGAGTGCCATTTCTTCAATATATGGGCCTGCAAGTATGGATCTCAGTGCAGATTCCGACATTCGCCAATGAAAATAGAACCATCGTAAGTGCAAAGTCCAAGATTACTGTTACGGGACGTAACAATCTTAAGGAGGGGGCAGTGTAACAAAAATTAGAAGCAATAAATGGAAAATTCTAGAATCATCTAGAATGTTTTCTTTGTAATAAAATAGGTGATGTAATGGTAATGACTCTTTGCGGTAACCGATACCTGTCAATTAGTTAGGTCAGCAATGAGTCATAGCATTACAAATTATTACATCGTTATTATGAGTAATACTCTCGAATATTTTATTTCTATTATTTCTAGAATTTAACTTTCCTATATAAATAGCAGATTGAATTCTCTTAGTTAGTTTTTGTAAGAATCTTGTACTGTGCTTTACTGATATAAATATAAATATACATAAATAAAAATATAAATGTTTGATGTTAGTGGATTTTGAAATAAATATTTCAATAAGTTAGTATATATAGTTAATTATAATTTTAGCGAACTTAAATAAACATTGTAGAACAATTAACTAGTTTCGTTACAGTATCATAAAATGGTATAGAGCGTCAAAATTTTCAAATAAAAGTTATTTTGCCGTCATGAAAAAAATTTTTTGTTGATATCATTTTTAGTTACGACGCCATGAGCATGGCATATTTTTGAAATATTAAATGCAGTATACTTGTGTTTCAAAGCGGTTAAGGTTGTAATATTGAAAACCTCATAGTTTAACTAATGTTATGTACTCCTAAATGTTCTTTGAATCTTATAACAGATTCTATTCGAGAATATCCTTTATAGCGAAACATATCATGTGTTAATTGCCTTTGTTATCAACAATAGATTAGGAAAGATTGTTTGAATACTTGACAAAACTTTTATTTCTACAAAATATCCCAATTATGAGATAACATGTACTACAACGCTCATTCACTAGAATTTATAGTATTATCTAAATAAATAAAGGCCTACCTAAACAAACTATTATTGTCGTCACTATTAGTTATATGTATCTGTCAAGAATTTGCAAAAGAAACTGTTGGTATATCAGTAAAAACTACACCCAAAACATTTTGAAAAATATATACAGCATCCCTATTTGCATACTTTGCTGCAAAAATCAACATAAAATGATTTTTACGGAGTAGATAATATTATGAAAACGTGATTGATCAAATTAAGGATTTTTTGATTTTATTAATAACAATTCTTTCTAGTGAAGTCACTATCTGCCTAAATGGAAGAATACATGGACAGAATTATCGGATACGGGTTTGCTGATAATCATCACTGCATGATAGAAATTCATATGCAAACACCTGAAACACTATTTAGTTTGCGTTTGTATGGATAGGATTTGCGTTGATCAAATTTTTGCACCTTTTTTCATTAATGGGATGCTTTCTGGCGATAGTTATCTACAGTTATTACAAGCATAAATAATTTCGTGCTGTAGAACCGTTTCTTCTAAGAGGCACCGCCTCGTTACCAGTTAATTCTACGAAGGCATTTGGATGGAGATTTCTGAAGCATAAAAAGATCATGTCAAATGGTCATCACTGTCTCCAAACTTGAGATCTAGCGACTTCTTTTTTTACCAGGCCATCAAAAAGACAAAGTTTATGACCATTTTAAGAGTTTATTACAATTAAAGGAAGGAATACGAAGTAAAGCAACACAAATATCTCTAAATTCCTAACGTGACTCCTGGGCTGTTTTCTCGCTGTTAATGGACAAAATTTTGAACTTTTAATTAGCTGAAAAGGTATAATTTAGAAATTTCCCTATTTTGTTGTTAAACTTATCTTTTATTATTCGTTGGTACAATTAAATTACATAGTCATCCCAAGGTTTCAATTTAGTTTGAAAATCTCGAAAACTATGAACTTTTCAACATTAAAAGCTCAATGATTTTGAAATGCCTTGTCGAATTAATATAAAATATACTCATCGCGCCGTAACTCAAAATGACGTCACCAAAAAATGTCTACAACACATTAAATATGTGAAAGATGTAATTAGACAACTTTTATTTCAAACGTTTCCTAATACAAAGTCTGGTTAAGGCTACAGAACCATTACTCCATACTCTTTGAGCATTCTGTATATGTACACATAAAAGCTTCAATCTGAGTTCTCGCTGTTAATAACCATAAATTCTTGTTTTATTATATTTTTTAATACAATGGATTTTGTTTAATATCGAGCAGGAAAGCTGTTTAGATTAAATCAAATTGTTTTAATAAGCTAGCGTTTAGGAACTAATTTGTTCTTGGTTAGAGAATTAAACTGAGTCATAAAGATCAATCTTGAAATTATGCCGGTGGATCAAAACAATGAAGTGTATTTTAAAATTAGCAACAGACTTCAAGGAGCGTCACATATATAAGTTGAAAGTCAGTTAATAATTCGATATATTTGCATAAATGTCACTCGTCCACTTATAGCTAGAAAAAGGCGATTTTTACAAATATAAATTTCAATATAAACTAGCACGCATGGTTCAAACTTTCGGCGATACACAAATGTTGAAAACAAAATAAAATTTAAAGAATACTTACGTGCTGCATACATTGAAAGAATATGGATTTTATTTTCCCTGAGGTAAAACGATTCCCGGGGATTTAACAATAGACGGATACGGTTGAAATGCCATAATAAACATGAAAAATGAGTGGAAATGCTTATAGGAATAAACATAAATGTCCGTAATATTACGATTTGTAAATAAAAGATTTCTACTAAACCACAAACTTTATCTTTAATTGCAAGGTTACTCGGTGTTCAGAATTTCATTTAAATTAATTATTTTAAAACTAGAAACGGTGTACAAAATGCAAATGAGGTAGTTTTAAAGTTTTAGTAACACTACGATAACTAAGTTTTTGCGAAGAACAACTATTTTAGCTAACATTGAGTTTTATATTTTCCGCAACAGTTGCTGTTGGGATTTAATTAATTTTATTCAGTATTGCTGTTTTTAGCTAAATTATAAATTTTAAACAAAGTTTAGAAATACAAGAGTGTTTTATTTGCACATAAATATATTTACAAAAAAATACTGTTGGTTTAAACAAATGTAACAAAAATTAACGGTACTAGTATTAGCAATTCAAGTTTTGTTTCAAATTATTTATAAACTTGGGAGTATGTAATAATGTTTGTTCAATATTACATCTAAATTATATTGACCTACTTATTTATAGAATCCTACTCGTATTCTAACTTGAGAAATAATGTCAAAATTTTGTTTCGTTTCTTTTATACATTTTTTTAATATTGGTTGATATTGTTTATTTAGAAAATTAATATCAGTAGAATTAATCCAATTTATTTTCGAAACAAATAATACATATTGTCATAATTGTGAAGAACCCTTATTTTCTTTAAATCTAGGGCAGAAATTTTAGACTGAGCAGTTTCAGAAACTTAATTACTTTTCTAAAACGCTGTAGAGCAAATTTGGGCAAGTGTGTCAAACAATAATAAAGTTAACACACGGTGTTCCTATAAAATGTTTTAGCATGGAAATTTGTGAATATTGCATAAATTGTAGGAAAAACTCTGTTGTACCTATACCGCTACAAACACAATATTTAGATAAAAATATGTCAGAAGGTCAATTTTTTGTCTTACGGCCTTTTCACACAATTTTCATTTGGATTAAGTCCTTAATTTCTATTTATTCAGTTTAACTACAAGTCAGGATGATATCAAAATTTGACTAATGCTGCAAGTAGCTCTAACTTTATTAGTTCTAATTCAAATATAACAACTTAGATAAATCCCTTATTTTTTATACTAGATATGTAAGAAATTATATGAAGTATGTCTAGACATTAAATTCTGGTACCTATGCTCTATTATACAATTAAATTAGACACGTTGGTTTCAAGTTACCTTTACCACTACCGCAAAGCTGAATTCATTTCATGAAAGGTTATTTATAAAGCGATCTTTTTTTTGGTAGCTATCTCCAAATTAATGGTTTTACATTTATGGAGATATTTTACACAAGCTGTGACAATTGTACATCAAATTGGTAATATTTATGACTATTATGGTATAATGGTATGTTTTTTTTAGTGACTTGGTAATTAATGTTGTATTTACATGATATTAAAATAAAAAATAAAATAAAGTTGATAGCTGAACGTATGTAATTTTTGTGTAGCAATAGCATTATCCAAGACTTATCTATGATTGTTTATTTGCTGCTGTGAATTGATTTCCAAACAGGCTACGTGCCAGGTCTTGCTCTTATTTTCTACCGGGTATAAGTCATAATTATTTATACATCACCGTGTATATAGTTCATTACAATAAGTTTTACTAGAGGAAGGATAAATTTAAGAAATCGTCTAAAATATAATTTTCCAAAGCATAGGTAGGTTAAGGTAGTAAACTAATTTAATACACCTCGTGCAGTGCTTTTAAAGAATCATTTTATAAAATCATAGTAAATGTAGCATGAACTATATTCATAAAAGTATACTACACTATAGTCAGTGACATGGAAATCGCAACACCAAGAAGGCGTAGGAATTTTTTGATGAAACTTGGCAGAAACCTTAAATACTAAAAAGTAACAATTGATTAAAATGTCATTATTATGGATCAAGTGATAATGACTTATCTGATAGTTCTTTCAATTTTTTCTAACAACGTTGTCTGGTGTATGTTTTGCGAGATTTTGTTCAGTTCTTTAGCGTTTTCGCCTGTGATCGTTTGTTTTGAGGGTGTGATCATACCTAGAGTGCGCGAACGTGTAAATTACCGCCCATTAAGCTAGTTTGACAGAGGCCGTATTGTTGGTTTGTACGAACGTGGACCAATCCACCATTATCCGCTGTTATGGACTAGGGAGGGTCGGGAACGTCGCAGAAGAGGAACTGGGGGCAAGAGACCGATTCTCCAGTACCAGATTAATTACCGATCAATTGTTAGTTAACGAAGGTCGTCTTGTAACTCTTCGAATGGTTTACCGCAGAATCAGAGCTTGTGGCTTGCAATCCTATCGGCGACATCTTGTGTTACCACTAACGGTTCAACACCGATAGCAACATTTGGAGTGATATAGGTTGCGATTGCACTGATACCTGGAGCGGCGTAGGGTGGTGTTCAGCGATAAATCCAGATTCTGTTTGGGGATGGACGATGACTGCATGTGCACCACTGTGGGGATTATGGTATGGGGTGCTATAACTTATTGGAGTAGGTCTCGGTTGCTATTCATCTAAGACAAGATGACCGCCCAGCGATATGTGAATGAGGTGGTAGAACCCCATATCCTTCCATTTATTCAGCAGTTGGGAGACCCACTTTTCCAGCAGGATAATGCCCGTCCCCATATTGCAAGACGTTCTATGGACCGATTTGCGAAAGATAATGTCAATCTCTTGCCGTGACTACTGCGATATCCCGATATTTCGCCCATCGCGCGTGTTTGGAACATTATGGGGAGAATACTGAGAAACTTGCTTCATCCTCCGCAGACGCTGCAAGCTCTACACCACGAAGTACAGGTTTCTTGTGACACAATACCTCAAGAGTAAATCGACCATTTGCTAAATTCGATTTCACGAAGAAGGGTAACCAATAGGGGGGGGAACCAATCCATTATTAATAAAAATTATATTTGTATTTTGTTCTTTTCCTTTAAAATTTTAATGAATTGTTACCTTCTAGTAGTTAAAAGTTTTTGCCAAGTTTGGTCAAAAAATTCCTACGCCTTCTTGGTGTTGCGATTTCCATGCCACTGAATATATTTAAATACTGTTTAGTAAACGTTTGGGTTACTTTAAGAATAATGCCGATATGACAAAAACACAGACGCCATGTAGACGAATGACCCCATGTTGAAGGGAAATTAGAACTTCAATTCTGTGAGAGCGACGGATGATTACATACATTAGAGTGGTGCCTCGCAAGTATTGAATTCGGGCAGTTTTGTCTGAAATAAAAATTCATAAAATAACAGGAGCAGTCAAAAATAATTATCACTTGCCGTTTATCGTATTCTCTTTCAGTTTCAACTACATTCCGAATCTGCATTACCGTAGCAGTGTCCGTCTTCACTCTAAAGGTAGGTCTCCAACATTTTGGTATACAGGTTGTTTTCCATAGACTATCCCTGTTCTGCAGCACTAGACTAGTGAATATTGGTACCCACAATTACCGATTTTGACGCAATCCTACAATGTTCAAGCTTGAAAGTATCGATGAACCCCGCCTAGCTCCACTGTAGCTTTGCCGGCCATGGTTGAATACTCATGAATTCTTTGCATGCTTTGATTTCAATTCAGCTTGTAACAGACGAGTCGTGGAGAAATTAATTCAGAAAAATGAAACTATAATTTGAAGTTGACGTTGATAAATGGAATTTCTGAAAATGTTTATTTTGCGGGAAGTTGAGAGGAATTGGCGTTTTAGGATGAAAATATTATTAATTAAAGAAAGTTGTTGATTAGTTGTTTGAGTTACGAATCCAATTCCAGTAACGACAGCACAGACGACTGCAGATGAAATCACTGTCCTTAATTGCTTTGTGTCTAGCAAATTGACAAGCTGTTTTGGTTAAAAGGATAATATCTTCCTCTGTATTTTGGAATACCTTAAAGGATTAACATCATAAGAATGCACTGTCAGAAAAAATTACATAGGTCCGGATTTCCAAAAATGGAGGCATGGAGAAATATCTTGAGCAATTATTTCAATGAATTGATGAATTATTTCCTATTGGTTATGAATTAAAGTATACTGAAACAGCTATAATAATATTAACAAGGAGGATAAAGATTATGAGGTTTGAATTCCTGCTTTGAAAGCGCGTAGTGATGAATCCTTTCAGGTTAAAGAGGTTGTTATTTTGACATGAAAAATCTAAATGATAAATAATTCAATATCTAAGAATTTTTCAACGTTATGTCATAAATTAAATTAGTATAAATGCAATATGTATAATGGCCGAGATCAATTAATTGATTTAAAGCTATTTCTAATAGTTTTGTAAAATGTAAAACCCATGAAGGCAATTATACGCCACGGAAGTGACATTAATTTTCAAATTTGGATTATTACACAACAGTAATAATGTTTTATTTCTACAAATGAACAAAATTCTGAACTTTGTATAAAAAAGTTTAACTAAAAAAAATTATCTAACTGACTTAAACCTAAAAGAAAAGTTGTCAATGTAGTATCGGTTCTGGTAGCACTGTTTTTATAGATTATGATCGAATGCATTCTACATATTCCCTATATAGCCAAACAGAAGCATGTACATTCTTTTGAGAAAATTCTTCTCGTGAATTTTACGGTAAAGTTACGAGGGTAGGCTGAAAACTAATACACACATACTTGTTGAGCGCGAACAAAAATAAATAGCAACATCCGGCAAAAAGTACAGTAAAGTACAATTCTTAAGTTTCAAAATATTATGTTTATTTTTCAACATAGGCACTGTTAAGGGTAATACATTTCTCACAACGCATAACAAGTTTTTCATTCCGTTACTAAAAAATTCTTCCAACTTTTCTCCAATCCAGGATTTGACAATTGCCTTTACCTCATTGTCCGAGGTGTCATGATTACCATTGAGGTCTCCCTTGAGTAGAGGAAAAAATAAAAATCGCAAGGCTCAAGATTGAGGAAATAAGGAGGGTGTGGAATCGGTTCAACCTTCAGGTTTTGCACACCCACTCCAGTTGCGAGCGAGGTGTGTGGACGAGCATTATCATGTTGCAAGATTATTGGCGCCAGGCTGCCTCTAATACGACAAATTTAACGTCGGAGATGTTTTATAGTCTATATGCGTTGATATCGCTTGTGATAGTGATCGAAAGTCCGCTGCTGGTTTGGCCAATGATTTTATTACCCATTATATTACAGTAGACGTATCAATAGTATTATCATAAACAGCCTTTAAACGACGATGAATCTCAGTAGGAGTCGCTTTTTGAGCAGCTAAACGTTCGATAACAGCATGCTGTTTATGTCGCCTTGACATAACACTAGAACACGTCTCCATCCTTCCGCTTCGCGAAATACACTGGACGAACGCAACGGCCTCAAACCTGCGCAGGCGAATTGAGGGGGAATGTTACTTCCACATGCCACCTGGCGCGCTTCTGAAGGTTATTTTGTTTGCGCTCTATAAGCATGTGTGCATTAGTTTTTAGCCAACTCTCGTATCATTAAATAAGCTTTTTTCCGACGTAATATGTATAAAAATTAAGAGTTTAATTGCAAAATATACCTATGCAAATAAAATGTACTATTCATAACCCTGTATTATTTGGTTATTCGGAAATAACATAACCCCAACCTTCTTCACAAATCCATTATTTTCTGTGTCACCATCTGAATAAACTTCCTGGCAAAGTAATTTCCTAGATTCTGTACTTATTTATCCTAAATGAAAACCGGAACATTTATTAGATAGAATACAAGTAATATAATTAGCATTGGTAGTATTTTCTTAATCTTTCAACCATGTAAGCTGGTGAATTTTTATTGTTCCAACAAGCAAAACAAAATTCACAGGAATTATATCCCATTTTTGAATATCTTGCATACTGGTTCTGATGACTTTGACTTTTACATTTGATCAATTGTAATCCAATGCAGTTAGCAGTGTGATAAGGTTAGGAATATCTATGCCAATTGTCACCAATCGATCTGCTGTTCTTTTTATAACAGCTCTAATGCCATCAGGTGCTCTTTTTCGTTCCCACTTGCACTAAAATTCCATGTCATTTCTTTGATGTCTAGTAATTTCTGACTTCCTTTCCAAATACTTTCCTTAAGTCCAGAACAAAAGCCTTGATGTCAGAAAAAAGGGGCTTTATATGAGTAACCATTGCTGCAGGATTATATCTTAAAGTTTCCGAAAAGAAGAAAAATGATCTAGCAGTTATTTTTTTAGAAATTTTTAACTTATACTACCAGACCACGGCGTGTAGTGTAATCTGAGACTACTCGCAGTCAAAATGGGCACTCTGTATTTCTTTATAGTATTTACAGTTGCAATTCTCAGAGAAATCCTTGTCAATTATAACTACATCACTTTCCAAATCTCTAGTTAGACATTTAAGAGTAGTAAACTAATTTTGAATTATAGCAATGCGTTGCATGTATGTTTTTAAACTACCGACTAAAGTTTCTTTAAGGTCATTTTTGCTGCATTTAATTTCTACCTTTACATTCTTTACCTTTAACAATTATTTTCTCCCTCTTAAACATCCACTTTTTATATGTAGTTAACTCCTCCCCTCTAAATTCATTAAAAGTTAGTTCTTTATTAATGCAGGTTGCCTCGAGTTGTGTCATCACAACATATTGTCTTAAATAAGCATGTTTCGCATCTAGAAACTTTTGGTACCAATATCCAAAAAGGGCTGTATTTACAAAATGCAGCGTATGACGATTTGAATTCAGAATACTTTTTGCAAAATTTAGTATAAAGATTATCAAAGTGTCACACGAAAAACTTTTTTGCTTTTTTATCTTTTGGTTGGTAACTGTATCCTTTTTTTCAACACAAATCCTACTGCATGATTACTTTCTAGAAATCATATAATTTTTTTTCGAACAATCATACCAGATGCTGTTGATATCTTTTTTCCGAGTGTAGGTTTACGGCTTAAACTTCTGTCTAACTCACTTAAACAATTAATTTTTTTAATATTTTATCCCTCAGACATTTTAGAATTTAATATTTTGGTTGGTGGGTTTAATAACTATGTAGCTGTGAGTTAGCTGAGCCGAAATTGATTCTGCAAAAATAAGCTACCTTTTAATAGCCGGAGTTGTAATTTTGCTACTTTTTATCTTATTATTAACTTTAGAACTTGGACTATGTTTGTTTTTGGCCTGTTGGTCCCTCTTAACACAACAGTATTCTTGTTTGTATTTTAGGTATTTCTTTTTTAGTTTTCCAATTCTATTTCTGCTTTTTAAGTTTTCTTGGAGTTTCTGAATTGTTTCTCTTTACTCGTTTCCTTCCAGGCGCAATTTTTCAAGTTGACGCTTCTGAAATAGCCGAACTACTGGATGTAATATATTCATCAAGTAATTTTTGCGACTGATTTTTATCCTTAAAATTTACCCACGCCTTTTTGATCTTTCTGTTACGTTTTTTCTTTGCATTCTTTTTTCCATTCGCTCAGATCCTTAATTAGTTTAATTTCATCTCGCTGTTTTCATTCGTATTAACGCTGTCTCGCTTTCTCTTCGTAAACAACTTTATCGTTTCTTATTATCCTTCTACTTCTTCTTCTTTTTCCTTTTTTGTTTGTTCCTTTTCTCAGTATGTTTCTTGTTTCCCTTAGGAGGGATTTTCAATATCTCTGTCAATAAAATCAAAATAACCCATTATTCCCATGGACCGTCCTCACGTCCATGGACACAAAAGACGATGACGTATTTACAGAAATTGTATTAAAATAAAAATTTTTCTTAAATAAGCATTAAAATTGAAAATTAGGCATTTGTTTTTAAACAATAACCAAAACCAATAGGAAACAACAACATTAATGCATACATCTATTAAGCATGGAGGTGACCGTTTAAAAAAGACGTGATCGGGCAATCGTCAAAGACTTACTCAACAACTGCACTAAAAAAACTGCACTTCGCTATTCGACTTCAAAACTCATACTGACTTAGCTCATGAATCCTGTGTGATTTAAAAATGTATGTAAACTATCACATTTTTGAAATATTTTAGTGAACACAAGTATCAATAAAGGTAGCCTTAATTTGAGTGACTGGTTAAAACGTAATAAAATCAAGTAAAATGAATTTAATGGTTCCTTTAATTATTATAGTAAGTATTAGGTATGTATTTAAAAACGATTAAGCATAATACCAATGTTGATATATGCACAAATTTATACAAATTGGTGTTGCAAATGAGCTTTTTGTAGAAAGTAACAGTCCACGGAGGTGACGATTGCCATGTACAATTATAGGTTGTAAAATAAATTTCGCTTTTCAGTAATTTAAAATAAAAACACGTGCTTGACTAATATAATTATAGAAGTCGATGTTCAGTATACAAATAATGGAAAAATAAACAAGTTTTGACTCGGAAAAGATTCATGGGTGAAAATACATTTTTTTTATTTAAAGCCATGCAAAGCTTTGAAATCGGATGGCTTGGGGATTATGGAACGATACTACGTATTTGTTATAATATTTGTGCATTTATAAATCTCGACTCGTCTATTAAGGAGGCTATTAAGTTTGCTAATTATTGAAAATTGTTGGCAAAGGGTATTTGGTGATGTCAAAATCAGCATGTTGCATGATGAAAATATACAAAAGTTCAAGTCAAGCATATACTGTTTATACCAGAGATTACAAGCAATTTACTGTCTGTAAAAAAATTAACCGAGAAAGGGGTCGAGGTAAGCTTTAATGTGCATAATTGTGATATAAAGTATAACGGAAGGGTTGTTGTACTTCAATATTATATAAAGGACTATATAAATCGCAGAAAAGTATACAAATTGATTTTGTAAATAATGAAAGATACTGTGTGCATCACTCACATTCTAGGTTAACTCCTCGTGACATTTTCATTAAATAATAAGGCTTCGAGCTATAATTGGAGTATGAAGACATATGAGTGTAGCAATAGTTGCGATGCATGTTTGCGTGGTAGTACATCAAATGTCAAGAAAGCCATTTTCTGAAAAGGCTGAAATTTAATCTAAGGTAGTACTAGATCCCGTTGTATGTGATGTATGCGGTAAACTGCCAGTCAAATTATTTGGTGGCAATAATTACTTCACATTCATCGATGAGTATAATAGATACATATTCAGTTATATATTGGACTCCTGATAGATCGCACATAACCGACAAGGCTGCACGAATATATAGAGTTTGTTAAACTCAATTTGGAAAAAAGCCAACAGATGGTGTTGATGAATATATAAATATAAACGTACAAGATTATTTGCACAAAGAATGGTATATCGGAGAGCAAAAACCGATACTTGATTAAAGCAGCAAGATGTTTACTTATTGAAGCGAGTTCAAGTAAAGCATTTTGGGCTGAAGCTGGTGTAACAGCTAACTATTTGCAAAACAGGTTAGTCGCACGTGCGACAGGGTTGACTCCATGTGAAAGACGGTATAATCATGAACCATGCAAAAATTCCTAATGAGAAATGTAAAAAAATAAATAATAAATCAGAAATTTTGATATCCATTGGCTATAACGAATTAATTAAGGGGTTGATATTAATTAATCCTGGGTATAAAAAGGTTGTATTTATCCGAGATTACCACAGTAAATTTATTACTAAGAAACAATCAAATAGTTCAATAATCGTAATCTTTATTTAATTTTCAATCAACATAAAATAATATGAGACGATGCAGATAGAATTAAAGGAAGGAATTAAAAAATGTTGTTGAACAAACTGTTGTTCAAATTATGTGCGACGATAATCAAGAAGGGAAAAATGCTGGTAAAATCCCAAGCCATTATGGCGATCTTGTGTTACAGCTGCGAGGTCATGGAATGTGGCTATCCGCACGATTTTGTCGATATTAGATATAAACAAATTAAAATGAATAGATGTTACCATCATAAATTAATTGAGGACAAAATTTGTTAGAACCTTACCTATCTTGATAATTTGTTAATGGCAAATTAACATGGAATTTAATTCGGGAAGTCATTTCATCTATAAAGTTAAATATTTCAACAGTCGGTTTTGGCGAACTAAAATATTCTGTGAAAATTAAAGCTGAGAAAAATATCCATGATAATGACTTGATAAACTAAACAAATTATATTGATAAAGTAATTGAATTGTCCGGGCTAAGGTATGCAAAAGCATTTTCATTTCCGCTAGATCCCGGATATCAAAAATTGCGCGATGACAAGAAACTGATAAATATAACAGCTATTGTTTAAACAATCACCTTGATGCTAGAGTAACTATTGTAAAATATGTAAATTCCAGGAAAATAGACTTGATGCACTAAGAACCAGATGGACAAATGTGCTGTATCTTAATTCTTCGAAAGCCGCAAGCGCATTGTCACGTAGTCCACAAACTAAAGTATTATTTTAATATTAGCCAATTTAAGATTAGAAATGCATTAAGTTTATTAAACAAATAAATAGATATAATTATTACCTAGTTAGTAAAAATATGTTTTATACTGATATAAATTCAAAAATATACGAAAAGTGCGACCTAAAAATGTTTATTTTTATAAAAACGCAATTAAGTGTCATCAAAAATTAAGTTCTAGACATCTCAAATAATGCCAGATCAAAAAATGAAAAAATCTTAGTTTTTGGGATTAATTACTAATCCCCAATTTTTCATAAATTTTCTCTTGAGAACACAGGCAAAGTACTCAAATAACCGAAATCGCCACCGAATTATCAGAGAACGATTATCCTGCGAGAGCTGAAAGTTAGTTGCTCTTGAACACTTAACAACAATTACCTTTAATTGTTAATAAAAGTTATTACCTCTATGTGTGCTATACTTACTGAAATCATCATAGACGCATCACATAATTCAAAACATAGTTCCTTAGCACTTTGCTACTCTGTTTAATTAACTATGACGTTACTGCTGCTAGTATTTGTTTGATTAGGCACGAAGCCAATCCACTAATTAATTTACTAAGCGTATTGGTTGGATTTAAGCTTCTGACGCTCCAGAACCCATGCAAATGAATATGCCAAAGGTACAAAATTTTACCTGCTAAAGAGCGATAAATTCTAGTGTTGTTACGGTCTCACTCAGGCGTATAAATATTCATTTATGATTTGCGTATATTTGTTTAAGTACGACCTGTACATATCTGTGTATAATTTCCTTTATGGTAAATATGTATAGAAGTTTTGCAATTAAACAGTTAAAATTAATTTCTGTGGGTATTTAAATATATTTATCCTAATAGTAGAGTAACAAGAGCGGTTCTGGAGCGGAAGTGGGCCCCGAGATGTCTGAGGGGCACCGCGCTAGGTATTGAGGTGGGACGAAACCCTAGGTACAAGAATGGCCCCCAGACTCTGCCACCAGCGGTAGAAATGGGGCCCCACTGTTTAAAAGTGAACCCATACACCATCTATGGGCGTAGCGATGTAGTTATCGGGTTTTGAGTCTTTTCTAAATGGAAAGTGAACTCATACGCCATCTACGAGCGTGACGATGAAGTTATAGTTAAAGGTTTGGTTTGCAGCTCTGCTACGCCATCTACGAGCGTGACGATGTAGTTTACCCAAATCGCCCCCCACCCCCATCTATCGTTGCTATGTCGAACTACACCATCACGCTCTACGACTTGGGTAATGGACAACCATTTTAGAATCTAACGCCATCTCTAGCGTTTTTCTCTAATTTGTATAATCTTATAGAGAGATGGAGAGAGAGAGAGAGAAAGAGAAATCGGTTTTTGTGGTTTAAATATGACGTCAGAATATTTTTTATAATTTAGAAAAAGGGATTTATTCAACGTCCGGCGAGAGCAAGCTTGAAACGCTGTTCCATTCGGTTGGGAAATTTATGGTAGGCGGAAATAGGCTCATAGCTACGAGACAGTACTGATAATGTTGTATTTGGCTGTGCTTTATATAGTTATAATTTTAAGAGATCAAAATTACAGAAATGATTACGTCCTTTTGTCTCCGAAATTCTAAATAATAATAATGTAGAGAGAAAAAGACTGTCGAAAAATTAGCAAAAATTTAAAATAACTACTCTAAAAATTAATTAGACGTTAGGCACATAATTCAAAATGTTAATTTAAAGGCTTGTAAAATAATATATTTTTATATGGAGGTAAAAAATAATATTACGTCACACGCATGTACCCCGTCTTTTTTCTATCTGAAATTCAAAATGCATTAAGGACTTGTAAAATTTATTTGAATATTTAAATACATATGTACGTATGTATGTATTTATTATTATATCTA
>JAHWXV010005742.1:0-12969 GCA_024586415.1 Phrixothrix hirtus | reverse complement strand
GACTTCGGATATAGGTAAGTTGGGTTAAATAGCCTTATTTTTATCCCAGGAATCTGTGGTTACGCGTTGACCACACATTTTAGAAACACCCAGTATATTTAGAGCAGAAATTTAGTAAATCCTTATATTTATATAGCTAAATTTTCTGTGCTTAATAACAAAACAAGGTGATAGAAGTGATATACTTGCATAACAAGCGACTTTAACATCTTAACACGGTTAATCTTAAATTGACATAATTTTTAGTATCAAATTATCAAAATGGCGAAACGACTTTAGAGATTATACATTGTCACATTTTAATACCTTTGTGAGAGCCTTGGGGAAATTGACACGAGAGAAGGGCGTTACTTTTTAAATTACCACCAGCTACAGTCGGAACGGGTATTGGTTCTATTTTGTGGTAGCAAGTCTGTACTTGGATACCGCTAAAAATTATCAAAAGTATTATGAAGTAGAATTGCTTAAGGGCACTGCTGACTAGGCGATATAAGCGTTTTAGATGTCAATTAATCCTGTCAGACTTAAATTGAAGAGCTGAACCTAAAATCCAGTTTAGCATAAGAATTCTCATAATTTTATTTACTTATATGTACGTCTACTTTAAACATATCTTTAAGTACATTTTTTTACTAGCACTTAGTTGTAACAATATCCAGAAGTTCACTAAAATGTGTTATAACTAAGTTTAAAATAAAATATTCAGCAACAACCAACTAGGTATATTAAAACGAATAAAATCAAACAAAACAATTGAAACACTTTAAAATTCGGTTTATCAACTCTTAGATATATCCTTAGACATCATAATTAATAAGTAAACAATTGCGTTGTTCTAACATTAGAAATTTAAATAAACTTATTTAATTTAAATTTCTAAGTGATTTTTCTGTAATATAAAATAACCAGTATTATTAAGTTTTAAACCAAGTTTAACAGATTATCAAAATTTATAAGTTTACAACGTTCAAAGTGCCCAACAAATCGCAAGTGAGTTTTAAAATTTGTAAAAAAAATAAAACTTCAACGCATTGGGATGTAAAATGGAATTATGCAATGCAACATTTTACATAAAATCTCTTAGGGTAAGACGCCGAAATTTCGTTCGCTATTTCAAACAAAACCAAAAATTTTGAAATTTGGATTCAGTCGATTAGATAGGAAACAGAAGTGGGATGTCCGAATGTTAATTAAAGACCCGAGGATGCAATTTAGCATAATCTTATCTCTTCTTGCGCGAGTGAGTATCACTAGTGAATTAATCAAGCGAAACAAGTTTTAAGATCCATTGAAGTTAGAAATGTAGATGATCTTATTTCGTGTCACGCATGTGTGGATCGTGGCATTATTAAGCTCTGAAGTTTACATACTAATGTAAATTAAATTTTCCTAAGATAAACAGGAGAATAAAATCCAATTGTCATAGGCGCAACTTAAGAGAAGACCGCAAGTTTCAATTGGATATTTAAAGGGGACGTAAATCCTTTCAAGGACGGCTGACCTGGAATTTGAGTAGCCAGATAGAAGTCTAAGAATTTAAAATCGAGAACATACAAACGAAAATTTAAACCGTAAGTGTATTTATCAAATCTTCTTAAACATTCAATGAACAAATAAAATCAAAGGTGCTTCATGTTAGTTATTTTAATTTTTAAAACTGTTTTAATTTTGAATAAATACATTTAAAGAACGAGAAGTTCTTTCTCTGATGCACATTAATAAAATTGCAGTAAATTCTTGTTTACTACCTGTCATTAGCTTGCAAAAAGAAACAACTAAATGGTTTGTAAACATTAAACGTGTTCTTTAAGTTTTAAATGCGAATAGTGTTGATTTAAAATTTTATTTATTTGAATATTCAATAAATGTACAGGTCGTAAAGCTTTGTTCCTACTTGGGGGAACATAAATGAACTCGTCAATTAAATAATATTGGCGAGATGGCTAAGGTGACTAACGTAACATTTGACTAGACAGATTATGCAGCATTTCTCTGCAGGTAAAAAAGGATTGTAAATATTAGAATCCGTTATTCAGAAGGGTGTTAACCCTGAACTGGTTGATAAAGTTTTAGTTTGTCTACTTCAATTTTAAAACCAAACAAAGATTACGTAACTAAATTACGTAATAAAGCAATTTATTATAATTGTTGATAGCTGCGAAACAAAGTAGCCAACAATATATTTGCCACCAGTTAAATTGAACAACTAAGCTGATTAACATTTAATAATAATAGTTTAGCACAAATTGGTCATATATAGGAAAGATTAAAGACACTCAAGGATAGGTAAAATACCTGCGCCTGTTTAACAGTAACGATATAATAGTTAATACATAATAAACAACACAGAATGAATAGATTTCCGAAAAAATTCTTTGGCAAATTAAGTTATTTTGGCCAGCGGCACTTTGATGGTTGATTTAATTTAAAATTAAATTAAAGGGAACGCTACCTAGCAACTCTGTGGTGCTGTTGTTATGGTCAACTGAACATGCAGGATGCCGTATGATTCGATAGGCATATCTTAAGGGCATATTAATGAGGTAATTTAGCGCAGAATTTATTTAATGAACATGTTTTTTTCCTAAATATCTAGAAAACACTAAGATAATTTATTGATACCTGGCATGCGTTAGTAATTCATAATATGACGTATACTCTTGACAAAATGAATGTTGTTTACTTCCACAAGTGCTGTTAGTAAACACAATTGAAATTATCTTTTTATAAAAAGTGTGGCATGTACTAATTTTTACACAATCTTCATATCCGTCCTACCTTATAGACTAAAACTGCATAAATTCGCCAGCTGAATTTTGTTTGAATATCAGCTGTTTTCGAGATAAATTAAAAAATCGTTGTAGTGTACACACCACTACCCATTGTTTTCAAAAACTGAACATGTTTAGATATTATTGCAAATGATTCCACAGCGCTTTATCTTTTTGGTTACAGTATTAAAATTTAAATAAAAATTAAATATTTTACAACTCCTTAACTAAAAAAGTAAAACACTCGGTCCACATAGTTGTAGAGTCTTTTTGTTGTAGAATTTCTTGAAAAATTACATATTATATTTCAACTCCTAAGCACATTAAACTTTTACTAAAGAGGGTGGGTGGTTTTTGTAAGTTATCTCAAAAACGACTCTTATTAGGAATAAAATTCAATTGCTCGATAACAAGCCCTTAAACTATATCTATTGCGAAATATCCTATTTAACTCTTAAAATAATGAGAAAACCCCGACAAGAATTCTTCCAGGTAAGTTAACTTGAGGCGCCAATAAATCTCCTTGTGAAACCTACATAATGAAAGCCGAAATTTAATAATTTAAACACACCGTACGTTGATTAACACCAGTGAGTTTTTATTCGTTACTACTAATTTTGATTAAATAGACAACGAATCAGATACCATCTTATGCTAATGCATTTTTTTTACGTTAACAATGTCAAAATTGAGTTTATTATAGTTTCCAGACTACCAAGTTTAAATTAATTGGTAAACTTTACTGTCACGGGACGACTAACGACTAAGTACTCAGTTTTGTTATTTTATCCAAATTCTACAATTATTTATCAAACAATATTTCGGGTACAATTATATTTATAAAGAACGTTTCAGAGTACTTGCATGGAATATGACATTATGTAAAATACAAACTGCAAAGCAAGCGGATAAAACTCCCGTGAAATAGGGTTTATAAATTGTATGTATAACACTTTAGGGCGTTGTATATAAAGAATGTATAAATTGAAAAATGTTTTAAATAGATAAACTATTTTTAATTACTTTTCAGCATTTGTTTAAACAGAGAGAGCCAAAAATTACGCAAGCTTGAATATATTACTTTAGTGCAGTGGGACATTTACTTTTAAGTTAGGAGTACACGTGCCTTCTAATAATAACGTATAGTACATCCTAATTAAGTAAACTCCCTCTAACCTAACCCAATTTTCCTGTTAATCTCAGGTATAATGTGAAAAAATTAAGGTTTATTGGTTTGTTGTTTGAAATTCCTTTAAATCGCAGATATTTTTAAAAATTACAATCAGTCACTAGTTTTAGATGGACCGGTAGTGTAGTTGAACGGAAATGGTCCAACCGTCCGATAATTTTAAACAGCCGATCTTCACAACATGTTTGAACGCCCTTCACCGCTAAAGTCAATACAAACACTTGGAAATTTCATATGTGAGTATCCACACATCCATAAAGAAAGTAAAATTACGTACGTACGTACCATACAGTAAAAATGATAGGTCCATGCCCACTCCCAAAGTTCAAATTGGTTTAAACAGATTCGTCCGCACTCAAACTTAATCGATTATTAACACGCTTCTCGTTTGAAATATGCAGAGTTGCCAAAATACGTTGTTGTATTATAATCATTATAAATAGAGGTACAATACGCTTTGCCTCAAATAGAGCTGTTAAGGGAAGGATGTGCCTTATAATGATTTTGTGTAGTTCTTAGATTCAATAGAATCTCATTTTCAATTGAGCATGCGCTTGTTGTTCTTGTCCGTACATGTTGTGCAGGAAATTCTAGGGCCAAATAAAAGAAAAAGATTTAATTATTGCCAATGGTTTGTGCGTTTTGTTCGAAGTAATGGCCTAGCCTAGAATAACGTTGTCTTCAATAATGAAAGATAATTTCGCCTAAGTGGCTATATAGCCATCCAGAACAATAGACATTGGCAGTCAAAAGAATCTCCACATTTTTCATGAGATTTCATTATATTTTCAGAAGGTAGGAATTTATTGTGCAATTTAACAACGGAAAACGGATAGCGAAGATAACTAAGGAGATCAATAATGTGGAGTAGGTAGCTACTTAGAGGAGGTTTTACACTTAATACCGTTGAAAATGATTCATCCGGTACCTGATTGGTTTAATGAACTGCCAAACGTTGAATTTATCCAATGTACATTAACTGCACTGAAATATTCCAACCTCTCAATAAAGCGTTGAGTATTTTACAGAACGATTATAATTTTTATTCCTTCATTTCGATTTCTAATTACACATACAAATCATCTATTGAATTTTCCCTCTTTCAGTAAACTTTTTATTTCCATGAAGGTGTAATCAGCAGCAAAAGGACATTCGTCTCCGCCTTTGTACCAATTAGGATATGTCATAAATTATAATCATAAAAATGACTTACTGATGCATCTAAGTTTTGCCCTCCCCTAGAAAATTTTCTGCGAACCTTCGTAGCTTCAATTACTGTCTTCCAATTAAAAAGCGATCCCTTAAAATAATATCGGATACTTAATTATTCAACAAAAAAGTGACCAAAAGTAATGAATATAGACGGGAATTAGCATAATCGGCGTTTAATTTGCGATCCCGTCTAGTCAAAAACAATTTTACTGCTGCTATATCTAAAGCAAAACGTCGACCTATGGGATTCCATCATAAGCACCAGAGTTCCGTCAAAAAATGACAGGAGACCGTCCAACAATTTCGATAAATATAGGTACTGCCAAGCGCAGCGAACTTTGCCACCACGCCTCTGAACTGGATCATGGCATGTCCCACAACTGTAAGCGGAAACCATAGTATGCCGAAATCTGAAATGACTAATTCAGGGCTGGCTAAAAAGACGTCTGTTGTAAGCTGACACATATCCCGACATCACGCCGGATGAGACAGAGACTGAGCGTGGCAATGCTGGTGAGTATCAAAACAACGTAGAACTGGCGGTAAGCTCATAGACCAGATCTCTGCTTGGCATCCATAGCAGCGGCCACCCGCGTTGTAAATCCCGGTTGGAGTTGTGGAGCGGACTAGGTGTCTGTAAGAGGGCGTTGGCAGGACGCTAACTCCCCACTCAGGCTGCAGGGTGAGCTGAAAACTTTATGTTCGATAGGGGATGTGACGACTCACGCAGGGCTATATGGGTCCCCAGAGCCGGAATCTTCGGAGGAGGCGACTTCTGGATAAGCTCTATACCGAAATGAGGGTTTTAGGGTCCGTCTAAAGCCATTCGTCGTGCCTTGCACGCTGGTTGCCGACTTTGGTGTGGACTCGAGGGGGCACTGGTTTCAATGTAGATAGCGAGTGCCAGGCGTTTTGCTTGAAGGTTATTCAATTATCCATATAAGCAGCTGCGGCTCCACGGAACAGGCGACAAACGCCTGCTATATCTAAATCTAAAATATTAATAACACTGTAAAATGTAGCCAACCACAGTTTCTGTCGACAACTTTCTACAATAGAAAACTTTAGTTGAATTTAAACAAAAATGATAAAAATATGTTCTCGCTCGCAGAACTAGGATCGCATATTCGCGTATAAGCTAAGGGTCCCCATTAATTTATTCAAGGCGAAGCCATAACAGTTATTATAAGCATTTTATTTCTGTCTTGGAGTTCAACAATTATAACTTCACTGCCATCTTAAGGTTCAAATTATCGTGCATGTTCACATCTCACTTAAAGGTTATATATTTAAAGTTCAGTCGCCCGCCCACGCAACCATGAGAACGCCTGCAACTGTCATAGAGTGCAGACGTGTTCGTTGGAAGTTTTATTTCCTCACGTCTTGAGTTCTATGGTGCCGTACCTTAGGCCCCTTGTAGCGGTGGGTCGGTACAGTACAAAGTACATTCAGAAACCTCCACTCCCATTGTGATCGAAATGGAAACTGAAAGCGAAATTTTGGAAAGGCTTCGGATAATCTGGGAATTTTTCTAAGGCGCATCTCAAGCCACCAGCGCTGCGAATGACGCAGAAAAGCTACTCAACGAAGTGCCGTATTCGTCAGACGAGGAGACAACCACAGAACGCAACGAAGCCGTAGCCTCCGATGGGTTCATCACCCAGAAAGGGAAGAAGTGGAAGCCCTCCAGGCAAGTCAACGCTGGACCTGCCGCAAAGCTACCTATTTCGAACAGGTTCGAAGCAATAGCGGAGTAAAATGAAGCGCGCGCAACTCAAAAGAGGACCCAAATTCCACCCATAGTGCTGCACGAGAAGGCCCGCTGAATCCAGGTGGGCGAAGACCTCCATCGCCTGGAAATCAAGTTCGTAAAAGCAAGAAACAGAGCGATGGGAATAAAGCTCCACCTCCATGGCGAAGACGATCACGCGAAGGTCGTCAGTTACCTCAAGGGAAGGGATATACTCTACCATACACATCTCTTCAACAAAGAGAACCCCCTGCGGGTGGTAATCCGTGGCCTCCCGCAGGAAATCTCTAACGAGGTAATCAGAGACGACCTCAGAAAACAAGGCATCCGTGTACTGAGGATGCGCAGGGGGCCTGAAAAGACCCCAATGCCACTAAACTACCTGGAGGCGGGAAAATATCCGGCTGGTAAGGAGATTTTTAAGGTGAAGGCAGTGCTATGCCTACAAGTAACGATCGAGATGCCGAGAAGATCCAAGAATCCAATCCAGTGCCGCAAGTGCCAAAAGTTTGGGCACACACAATGGGGGTACAACGCGGCACCGAAATGCGTCAAATGCGGTGCCGATCACGACACCGCAAAATGCGTAAAAAGCAAAGAAGAGCCTGCCAAGTGTTCAAACTGCGGCGGAGGGCACACAGCCAGCTACAGAGGGTGTCCAAGCCGCCCCTCAACCACCTGTAGCACCAAAAGCGCCTGCAGCACCAACACCAAGAGGGGGCGTATTATACGCCGCAGCTGTACGCCGTGAGGAGCCCCAACCTTAACCTCCAACGAGAGCAAATCACGAAAAGTATCTCGACCTGGAGAAGCTCATGCAGGTCGGCAGCCTCCTTATGGACGCCACAAAGGAGTGTGTAACCATCTCAGAGGGTATAGCGAAGATCATGCTATGCCTGCCAGCAATGCTTGCAATATTTAACAAGTAAAGTACAAATAAACTCACTCTTCCCACAAGGGGAAGCCGGCACGCACGTACCGGCGACAGAAAACGCTTCTATAAATGGTAAACAGCTTCGTTGGAGATATAAGAAATGATTTCTTGAGGCTCAGTTATTACTGATACATTGGCACGCAACCATTTCAAGAGATTTAAGTTTGAAAGTGCTAATGCATTTATGCTGCGTAAATAGGCATGCAGGATGATTTTAAAATCCAACGACAAATTTTATCCCGGTACTGTAGAAGTCTAACCTCATCCATTACCAAGAAAATCGCTTAAAATAGAACACTTTTTTGAAAAAAATTGAAAATCTCTACTTTTGAGAGCTGCAGGAAAATATTTACACATGAATTATGTCTTACACACAGTCCAATTTTTACTACGTATCGCAGAGTAAATAACAAGCTCTTCAATAATTTCAAATTACTGCAGCTGTATTTATTTATTGTGTAAATCTAACCTATCTCAATATACAATGACCTACATTTTTATTCGTTCTTATTCTACGCAGACAAAAATTGAACATTTAATATTTATTTAAACACATTCAATTATATTAAAGACCATATCTGAATTTTTATAAGTCCTATAATCTTCATAATTTACTTTTCGGACGATTTTAATTTTAAGAATTCGTAAAAAATCGTTATAAACACAGAATCAAAGCAATTCAACTGAATTTATTCCGTGTATTACATTTGGTAATCAAGGAATATTTGTCAACTTGCAATATGAGATAAAATCAGTTCAATGAGACTGAAGTACGTATCTTTTTAAAACCAACGCTGGGTTGCTCTAGCATTCCCACCCGTTTAGGCGTAAAGTAAAACAACTTTTGTAATTTCGATTTTAGTTAATTTATCGATTAGTTACACAAACACGTTATTAAACTTAAAACTAAACGTAATTACATTAATAAGCACACAAAATCGAAAATTATTACACTGCAATAACGTAAAATATAAGACATTATTGTTCAAAAGCGCGTGATAATTTAACTTTACATACAACGTTTGTAAATGAATGCGAAGCTATCAATGAAACTAATATCTCTGAGTTTACTGTTTTAGAATGACGCAACAACCGCTTCATGTGTTTATAGTATAATCACTTAAAATGATACGTTCAGCTGCTCACTATTTCAGTGACTTTAAAACAACTTGGTTGTCTTATGTTAAAGACGTTTCTCTTGGAAATGACAAGGAATTTTCTAAGAAGAAATTTTTTTTCTTAATTTCAAACGATTCCCGCGTTCATGGTCCAAGTTTGTCGGTGGGTTTTAAAATCACCCTGTATAAATAATATTGTCTAAATGCTAACTGTAAGGCACAAGTTTATATTAATATGGTACAATTTTACATCACTGTGTATTCAGCCCAATTTTTGTGTATGAGTCAAATTTATTTGATTGTGTACGTATATGGCAACTAAAAGTTTTGGTGCATATGAGCAATTTTACTAATCATATCATATTATATTAATATAACAATAAAATAAACTTATCTTCAATGATAGTGTATTGATTAAATAATTATTATAAAGTTTCGAGAACTCAAGCACGTTTTAAAAGTTATCTATTTGGATACGTTCAATTTATACACACTTGAGGAATTAGAAACAGGCACCGTCTCCCTAACGGAACAGAAACTTTAATGAAAATATTAGATATCGCTTACATCTATTTTTTAAAATTTCACTTTGGACTACATACTTTGTTCTGTTATATACGTATTATTGCAGTATTGAATATTGGTCATTCGGTAATATTAATCTACTCAATTAATGAAAGATGAACTATCCCTTTTGACCTAATTGTAGCAAACCCCACTGCTGCGTTCCGTTTGATTATTTTTGGGGTACTTTAACTTTTTTTTGATAAGTAATCATGGTTATATCAGTATTAAATTAAAATTATTCCATACATTTTATTTTTTACCGTTTTTTAATAATAAGTCTACTCTCGCTTCAAGCTTGGTTAATTCGAATTTTGTTGGGAAATCAATGCGAACTTATTTGTGATTAAATTGATTAATCTAAACTTCAGATAAGTTAGCTATAACGATAAATGGAAATAACTTAATAGAGTATTTTCTATTTAATAGAATGTTTATAGTTGCAACTTTTGTGAAAATAATTTAGATTATAATTACTCTCTACACAGACCAGAGGTAGACTCTTAGTTTGTACAGCTTAGATTTCTAACCTCTTTCACAATTCTATGACGTCATTATTATGTCGTTCTACTGTACACTATGCAATAGTCCCTACAGCTATTCCGTCATTATCCTAACAATGTTTACAAATACGGTTTAAAATGAAATTAAAATTAAAAATAAGAAAATATAGGGAAATAACAATATTATTTCAATCTGTCCACACCAAGACGCGCTGCTGTAAGAGTAACACATCACCCTCTTTTGCGAATAGTGGCAAGTGTAAATAGGTGAAAACAATAATGAGTTTAGAGAAAAATTCAAAAGCAGGAATGAGTGTAAATACAGCTTGGCATTAATCTCAGGAAAAATTCCTGCTGATTCAGAAAACCACTCAAAACGAACTCCAGCGTTAACTACTACACCAGCCTAGCTCGGTTGGACATTACAGGTTTACTGTTTGACTTTATATTAAGGGCAATGCGAAGATTTCTCGTGAGGGCGTAGCGACAAGAATGGTAGCATAAGTGCACACTGGCCATTTTTCGTTCAATTTCACTAATTTTGTTTTAAAGATAAAAAATAACGTTACCGTTACAGTAAAAATGATACGTTTTAAAATTCTTCATTCCGTTAATTATTTTTTGTAATACAATGTAAATACGTTTCGCGATTTAAGCATTTCGCACGTAATGCTACTTGAATTTTTTCAGTAAAAATAAATTTTCAGTTTGGGAATATACAAATTTGTAATAGTGATAAAAGGAAGTCTATTGAAACTTTTTGTGAATTTAATGTTTCATAAGAAAATAGAGATATCAATTAAATACCGTCCTTGATCGAGCTTTGGTTCAAAGGGGTTACACGTGAACATTCCTCTTTCCCATAATAAAGTTTTTATGGTGTCATTGTTCTTGAGAAAGGTTAGGTAACGTACACTCTGCTTTATATATCAAAAATTAAGGATTGGTCATATTCCAATTGATGCATCATAACTATAAAATGAAATCAAAGTGATTTGGGATTTTCTAAATCTTCTACCTCGAAGACGGCTTCCGTAAATACTTTTTGGGACAACTTCTCCAAAGAAAACCCTTTTTAGCATGGTGTCTGTTCTTAGGTGGCGTAGTATTTTTTATTTTATAGTTAATTCATTGAAACCCCTAATGTTTTCAGAAATCATCTTTTGCGCGTTTTGAAACCATGCACTTCCTGGGACAAATAAATCAAAACAAAGAATAAAAAGTTCGCAAGTTATTAACACAGTATATTTCAGTAACTTTCACTCAATATTTGGATATATTAGTATGTTATATGGTTTCCTCTATTCTTCAATACCATTAAGATCTTTAAGGTTGCACAATTCACGATATTTTTGGATCCCTATACCAAGCATCTCTTTAGTCGAATATTTTATTCCACACAACGACTTCTACAAATCGACCAAATAGTTTCGAGATAATTAGCATCCTGGGTCGTAAAGATCTTTACGATTTTGGGATATGATATGGAGTCAAAGCGCACTAAAGTATTCTAGATCCATCAACAAGTTGCTGCTGCAGTTATGGAAAAACCATCTTTTGAAAAATGTCCATTTACTGTTCAGAATACTTCATTTCAGTGCCCATTTGTAGCGTTTTTTCAATAATTTTTTTAGAAGGTATTCTTTGAGAGGGTGTCTGACTCACTCCTAAGGATAGAGTGGTTAACATATCTCCCTTTGTCCTTGCAATCTCTATTTAATGCGAGTCTGTTCTGAGAATAGAAACGCAAAATCCATTGACATTGTTTTCGTCCTATGATCACAATTTCCTGTACGTTTTGGAAAAATGGATTCGGCTTACCTATTTAACTGCACAATATGGCAGACAGTTGCAAGGCTGACACCAACGATGTTGAGATGTCGGGTGTTCTTGCGTGGTAATAATGTCTTGAGTATTAAACGATACATCCATCTTAAATTATTAGCAACTTGGAACTGAAGAAAATGTTCAGATGAAGTTATCGTAACAGCTCAGTACTTCTTGCGCATGCGTATTTAAAAAATGCTGCTTAGAAGGATATTTTGGTTAAGTTTAGAAAATGCAATTATGTATTATAAATCTTAACATTACCGTCTTTGTTGATAAGAACATGGTGTACCTCGAAAGTAGTTGGCCTGTATTATTCGACACTAGATAATCAAGTTTTAACATTGATTTTTAATTCAATTATAGTATCGCTTCCTTTATTAGATTTAGTGATTGTGAATATACTATTTCTATTTTTGTATTAAATTTAGTTCGTTGCACTGACCATGCGTAACTGTGAAATTATTGTCATATAAGTTTTATAATTATTTGTCACAATTATTTTGATACTCGTTATTTCAATAGTATCATTACCTAATTTTGAATCTTTCACTTTGAATTGCTGATTATATAGCCTGCAATTATTTTTCAGGAAGTGCTAGTATATAAGAAAAGTATTAGGTTAGATAAGGTAAATGTTGTTAAAGATACGTTTACTAAGCAATTGTATCATCATATGGTATTTCTCAACCTCTACGATTGATTTTGAGTTTAATTGCTTTCCATGAATTCACACCGAATTTTACGCTATATCTTCTTACATAAATAGTGCATGGTTTTATATTACAAGTGAATTAAACTATGAAACTACTATCAATAAACTAATAGTATAACAAATTGGTTATTTTCAAACATATGACTTTAAAATGTACATGTTATAATTAAACCAATTTTTTGATTAAACTGTGTAACTTTAATAAAAATTAAACGTTTCGAAAACTATTCGTTTTCTTTTTCAATAAATTGACAACACAAAATTGACAATTAATTAATAATTAATAATTAATTGTCAATTTTGAGTTGTCAATTTATTGAAAAAGAAAACGAATAGTTTTCGAAACGTTTAATTTTTATTAAAGTTACACAGTTTAATCAAAAAAT
>JAHWXV010005740.1:0-12479 GCA_024586415.1 Phrixothrix hirtus | reverse complement strand
CAGCAGATAAAAAAAATACGTGTCTTTTATTTTTTGATGTTCTACAACATATCAAAAAATCAATGACATTGGTGAGTTCGGGTTGGGGCCCTTTCCTTGTGAGACAGATAAACTAGTGTTTTTAATATTGCTTGACTGCATAACTGTGATGTCATCAGTTTCTGAGTGATGACGTCACATGAATTTTTTTAAATTGAATGGTACATTTTCAATTTATTTTACTCTGAAAGATCTCTTCAACAAACTAATATTTGATAATGTTATTTTTAACAGTTCTTGAGATATTTACACTTTTATGGAAAACAAGAGCATTTTTAATAAAAATCATAAAAGCAGTTATAATATTAATTTCGAGAACCAAAGGAGAACAACTTAATTACTATCGTAACAAATGCTCAAAAATTTTCAGCGTTAAGTTGTTGATACACTCCCAATCTATGGGAGAATATGTCTCTGATGTTGTGCAATATGTCTGGTGTTATTCCTATAATTTCTGATGTTATCTAATCCTTCAAATCATCTAAATTTTGAGGTTTTATTTAATAGACTTTGCTTTCTAAATAATCCGAAAGAAAAATATCCAATGGTGTTAAATCTGATGATCTAGCTAGGCATTACAGGAAACCTCTTCTTCCAATCCATTTGTTTAGAAAAACATTATAAGTACTCTTGAACTGACCACCCATAATGAGCTAGTGCTCCATCTCGTTGAAACCAAATGGTGTCATTAGGATTATCTGGATCTTGTGGATTAGGATATAAAACTGTCAAAGCTGGAACAAGCTCTTCTGTGAGCAACTCAAGTACCATTCCCCGGTTAATGCTATTATTTAAAAAGATAGGCTCAATATGCTCTCATTAACCATGCCTGCCCAAGCATTTACCTTTTCTGGGTATTGAGTGTGGTCTGTATGCATCCAGTGGAGATTTGTGCAGTCCAATAGCTACAGTTTACTTGTCCTATTAGATTAAATATAGATTCATCAGAAAAGAAAATACAATATTTCCTATCATATAAGTCCATTATTTGCTCACAGAATTGAATTTGGCAGTCTAGATCATCCTCATTTGATTCCTGGAAGTATTTTTGAAACATGCCAACATGGTTGTAAGGCTGATGTCATTTTCTTAAATAGCTGACATGAAATTGCTGTCAGGTTTTCTTCAATAGTTAAAAGGACATCAGTATAGCCACATCCTGAAATTTAAGCAGCATCGCTGTTAATCATCAAAATGACTTTTATAACATTTAATCGTCAAAATGATTTAATTTCTATATGAACACTTTGTGTTTGTATTTCACTGACAAACTGACAAAACATCATAAAGTGTCTAACTGAAAATATTTTAATGTGAAAAATGCATTTAAATGAATTATTAAGCTGCTTTAAATGTGCAATTACCGTGAAGTTATAATGTTACACAAGATTTTGCATCCATAGGCAATAGAATTTCATAAATGTTATTTCGATGCAAGCACAAATGCATCAATCTGAATCCAGCTTTAACCTTTTAATTAGTAATCTTGATCTGAGGTCATCAACTGCTTTTAATGCTCTAACTGATTGCTAAGCTCTTTATCTCAATGATGTTATTTTTACTATAGTAATTCTGAATTTCATTAGACCTTGTCATAAGCGTGTTTGGCGTTACGCCCTACAATGATGCTGATGTCCCGCTAGCTTCTCGGAGGAAGGGGGTCTGTGAAAAATTACACCAGCATGTCTGCGCTCTAAGGAAAATGCTGGAAATACATAAAGGGATTTGAAGTTTAGAGGGGGCGCCACTACTCATTGTTGGCCGTATTCTGTATCGAACTGTCCTTTGGAACAGAGAACACGGTTCCGTGACCTATAGCTGTGTTATCCCGGATTTACCTCTTACCCGAGCCCCAAATATTAATTTAAATTAAGACCGTGGCTAGAGGACGAGGACCTTAACTAACACATATCTCCTGAAATACAAAGTAATAACAATTAACTTATTCTAAGTTCAAAATGAAAGTCTAATTGGATAATAAATATTTATCCATGTCTAAAGAAATGGCTTATTTAGCATACACAACAACAGGATACAATGTTACAAGTAAACTTCTCTAGCTCTTAAATGTGGCCTAATTCAAGAGGTACGGGAAAGACTAATCAATCTACTATATGTCAGATTTTGGTGGCGTTCCGCTAATAAAGGACAAAATCTTTTTTTCCTTAAGTTGCCTCCGTGGATTTGTTTCTTAGAAACGGGGTTGTTGACAAAAACGGCAGAGAGAATTTGGCTTTTCTCAAAAGAAAAGTAAATAAGTTGGTTGGTTTTTTAATCGGATAAAGAAAACACGAGACGCGTTTCTTTTATGTCCATGTCGATTAAAAATTCAGTCGTGCCAGATGTGTGACAGAGAAATGTAATTTCCAAACATCTGATAGGGTTCGGTGACAAAAACGGATACGCATTTGCCGGGTTGTAAAGGCAGTAAAATTGTTCGTGTGTTGGCTCTGTGTTAAAAGAAAACGTTCAGTGTGTTTAGGAACTCAACATAGTGTCAAATGTTGGAAGATCCGACCTGAGAGATTTAATGGTATATCTCTAGGAATTAGTCAGCACGTTTCATGACGTAGCAGTTTTGTTGAACCTCTGTAGTTTTTCGCCGACGCAGGAATCTATAAGCTATCCCGACGGACCATTTTGGGTAATTTAACAACCCAAACTAAGGTACCCCGCTTTGCTTTTGTTCTCTGGCTTCTTATTGTTGACCTAATAAAGGCATAATACCTTAAGCCCTCCCATGTAATGGGAGATCAATAATACATATCATCTGAGGAAATCATGGATGCATATTTGCGTTGACGGTGTCCAAACATAGACTACTCTAATTTTGGTGCCAGTAAATTTGCTTAGTCCTTCTCCGATCACTTGAATAAGGCCATATTCAAGGGACGGAGAAGTTATTTTGTAAACTATCTGTAACTGTGTGGTACATAAGTAACTTTCGTTGTCAATAGAGGTCTTGTTATTTAATTGAACTTTTATTTTTAACCATAGTATAAACTAATTCAGAATATTTTAATTTTCAGAGGATATGTACTAACTAAAAACAGCGGTCAAAATTTATACTAACCCTTGGGGTCTTGACAAAAAGGAACCACGGAATAAGTTAACAAAAGGCCAGAATACTGCTCTATCTATTCCTAGAACAGTCACGTACTTTGAGCGATTTTCTGGAGTAGTGGCACCCTGTCTTTTTCAATATCTCGACTTCCTTTTAGCGTGCTGGATGGTACTGGTGTACTTTATCGGGAACCCATCCTCCTCCAACGAGTTAGCGGCCATCAGTGCTGTTGCTGTGGCATAAAGCCAAAGGTGCACGTGACATATAAACTAAAATTATTGTCTAAATATACTAGTCATACTAAATGTAGATATGCATCCATAGGTTGGACAGGAATTATGTATTGACAGGCTCCCCTCGCAATGGAAAGGTTTAACCTGGGCTCTACAATAGTTGGCAGCCAGGACTATAAGTTGAACCATATGCTTGCCGATATAAGTTGACATTTCACATACACCCTTTACAGGCAAACAATAGGGAAGCAAAACAATGTAATAATAAGTACCTTAGTCTTAGCCGATGGTCCACCGAGCTACTCTCCTCTTGCCCACAACCAAAATCACCAGTCGTGATTTTTATAGGTTCCTGCACTCGCAGTCGGAACTCACACATCCAATGAAGCTGCAAATGGTGTGGAAAAAGGTAGGTAAAAGCCCAGAAACCCGCTATTCGAGTTCTCAGGCCTGGTATTCAGACACATTATACCTGCGGAAACCTTACACCCACCCGGACACTTTAAAAAATAAAATCACTCACACAACCGATTCTTTCATGTACGACCTACGTGTTTCACTGCCACAATGTGGTGGTCTCACAACAAGCTAGAACCAATTATACACCGTCAAAATCCACAAGAGTGAAAATCACCTATAATTGTCAATTTACTTCATTACATATTTTTCAGTCGTTACAGAGATTAGAAAAACCAGTCTCGTGTTTTATCCGACAAAAATCTATTTATTTATTTTTGTCGTCCTGCCAACCACGCAATGTATGGCGTATGGTTTATTATGCGCGGGACACCAAGAAAACCTAACAATCTTTTATTCAAAATATTCCATTATTTTGAATGTTAATACCAAATGTGGAACGTCATCTATGTACATGCATATTAAGACGTATTATATATTACTATCTTTTTTTACTTTCTCTTACCTATATTAAATATAGTATAGAGAAAGTAATGTTTTCAGTCAAAATTTTTGATGTCCAGATTTTAGCGGAAATACACATTTTCAAGTCTCCTGAGTCCGAAAAACATGTTTTTATAAATTAGTCTGTGTGTGTATGTGTATGTGGTGTGTTGTACGTATGTGGTCAATATATCTTGAAAACCAAACGTTGTAGAAAAGTGAAATTTTATATATGTTTATTACTGCCTTAGCACCTCCTAGTAAGAATTTCGTTAAAATCGAATGACCGAAAGTACCACTTTATTCTTGCGATTTTTAGGTTTTTTCAATTTTCTCGAAAACAACTAACGATTTTTTTAAACTCGTCACGTTTCTTGCGTGAGTTATTGAGAAAGATCTCTAGAGTTAAGCAACGTTTTATCTGGCCAGTAACTTGGATGAGTTCCAATTACCATCCCCAAAATAAAAATAACTTAATATTTTAATAATTTGTATGCATTATTTACATACTTAATTACTTTTTATTTAAATCTATAAATTATTTTTACTTTAAATGAGCTTAAAATTTAATTATAAAAGTCTTAGTACAGGTATATAGGAAATTATAAATGGATGAATAATTTAAGCTTTTAAATTAATTTTAAAGTTTACAATTTAGGTGTATAGAAAAGTAACTAACGACAATAAATTCAAATTAAATTTAAAATGAGTAAGATAAAGTCATGTGTTGTCTTACACCAGATTTTTTACATGTAATTGTGAATTTAATTCATCTACTCGATAAAGCTGTTTTGTCATAGAATCAACAGAAGAATCGGGTTAGTGATAATGCAAATACAAGTCTTTGTATGAGGATTGTTCACTAGAAACATGTTTAATTTGCACAGCAATTAATTCATTGCCATTGCAATGGTAATCATTTGTTTATATTGCTTGTATTAGTGGCATATCTATCAAAAAGATTTACAGTTTTCTCTTTTCTCAGTGTTATGGCTATGTTAAAAAATGACATCTACGATAGAAAATCTATCCAAAAATAATCTGCATGCCATTATTCAGATTATTGGCTGCTGAGGAAATGTATACGAGAATGAAAGCTGTATATGATGACTACAGTTATTCTCATACAGCAGTGATTGAATGGTACAATAAATTTCGACAAGGCAGACATTTACCATGTGCTGGACGTACACTTGTTGCAGCATCAAATGAAAATGTGAGACAACTGGAAAATGTTTTATGCGCAAAGAGGTGCATCAAAGTTTATAATGTTTCAATGTTAAAGATTTAAATAATAAATTTGAATTTCTTTTATGTAACTTATTAAAATGAACACACAACATATAAAGATGAAAAGCAGATGTGTCCACACAAAATCATATTATTATAAAAATTGGTATATTTTAATTAAACAAATCATCATTTCAAACTCTGCTACTATGTTAATTCACAATTATTCTGATTTTAATTAAATTCTTGTAAAAAACTTTTACATACCTGATGATAGTATAAAGTTGTATCTCAAAACATATGATCTCAATAAAAACATTGAATAAAGTAATTTACATCTTTTTTACATATTGAGAATTAAAGGTTTCAAGAAAATAATCAATTACAACTTTATAAAATTATTCTTTTTGATGTAGTTCAAAAATGAGAAAATTGAATATAAATTATTATATAGAAAGGTTGGGTATAAATTAAATTATACTGTCTAATTGTCGACAGAAACTTATTTAAATACGAAGAAGTATGAGATAATCATATTTTGAATAGTTGCATTTTTAGAAAAATTTCCTTCAGACGTAGATCTAGGAGAATAAAAAAATTCAAGGCAAGGTTGCAAAATTCAAGTATATTTCCCAGTTTTCAATGAATTTAAGGTTGTTGGCAATCCTTTAATACTACATTAAAAACAAAATTTAAATCTTACCTTTGATTTGAGAAATCACAAGATGTACGCAAGGCCAATCAGATTTCATGCCTTTACTTTCTATTAATCTTAGGACTTGACCTAAACTTAGTGCTACAGGTAAAGGCTGATCAGAAATACTTTCACATTTTATTATTCTTCCTTCGATAACATCTCCCATCGAGGAATTATCGGCATTTGTGTATCTTTTCTTTTTAAGTTGTGGTGTGGCAGTTGCTTGATTTTTAGCATCTTTAACTCGTTTATCTTTAGCAGTAACACCAGCAGCCATACTGATGTCTGAATCAAGGGGAGCTCCCCACCAACATTTAATAGGTTCATTTTTAGTACTAACATCCTTTTTATTAATATTGGGAGTTTCCATTTCAATAATAGTAGAAAATAAAATATGTTGTTCTATAATGTCTGCCAATAGTGTATTAGTCCCTAAATAAAGAAGGGCTCGGTTGTGGGTTTGTTTGAAAGCAGGATGAAGAGGTAAATAAGAATGAGTAACCATAATATTTTTATAAATAGTTTCATCTGCTTTAATACTAATTGGTACCCTTTCATTTTCAAGCAAAAGTTGCAGTATGAGTCGACGCATAAATCCTGAAATACCATTACGTTGCTGGGCAATAACATCACATAATATTTTGGCAAGTAGAGTTTGATTATTTGAATGACAAAGACAACATTTTGTAAGAAACCTGACACAAACTTCTTCTAGTTGGGTATGAGCTTCTGACTTTAAATTTGATTTTTTTGTAGAAGGACGTTTACATAACCATTGCAGAAGTGGTAACCAAAATACAGAACCATCTTTAGATCCTAGCCAATCACGCATTACTTTTTCATCACAAATATCAGCAAAAAATTTAAGGATAGCTGTGATATTTTCCAATTTTGCCATCGAATACACACTATTGTTTTTTGATGAACAAAATTCTAAAATTGCACTCGTAAGCTTTTTAGGAAGTCCTGACTCTAACAATTGTTGAATGGCATTAGGGGAACGACTCACTAATGCAATGGTTTCTAAATTTTTTTCAGATAAATTCAATTCATTAATTTCACTAACCACTAATTGCCCATACCACTCAGATTCATATTCAAATGTTTGTTTTGTATCATCGGTCATACTTTCAGAGTCTTTGCGATCATCAGAAATAGATGCTGTAGGATCTGTAGATAAATTTGGTACCAATACACCCATCAATTGTAATAGGGACGAAAATAATTCTATTTTAATGTAGCACAAAGAACACAATAAACAGTCTAAAGCATGTTTTAATGCTAAATTGTTATTTGTGATCGTACTAAGAGTATATATTATATGAAATAGCTCTGGATCAATCACCGACGATAAACTATGAGATACTTGTGATTGATTAGCAGTCCATAGAATTGAAGCAATGCTCGATATGTATGCAGGATTACATAAATCTACATTGCTTGATATCAGAGCATTATTTACCGTTGATTTTAACCATTGAAGTAGGATTATTATTCGATGAAGCGTATTTGAATCCTAAAAAATTTTAATATAAATATTTTTTACTGAACCTAAAATATTACATAACACTGTACCCAAAATTAAATTAATTTTTTTAACTTTTAAAGAATTAATATCAAATTTAGACTTCATCAAGGCTAAGTAAGAGCTGATTGTATAAAGTACAGTTGACAGCAACCATCAGTTAAGAATATAAAAAGTATTGGCTAATTGATAATTTAATTTCAACCCTTAAGTAAATTACTAAAAATTTGAACTTGTTAAAGGTAAATAAAGGAAGAATTATTCTGGTAGTAATATATAAATATCCACATATGTCTTTATTACTAAAATTGTCAAGACATGTTCATTTTCTTGCTTCAATAAGTATACAATTTAGAGTTAACATTTATTTTATGTTAAATTGGTTAAATTTAAATTTCAAGTAAATAGCATAAAAATGTTTATTTATTTTAGTTAGCGATGAGAGAGTTCCTGTTTCACGTTTTAATTAATGGGTGGGAATTTTTTATCAACCAATAAAAAAACTTAACAATAACCCAATCAAGTTGTTCTAGAATGATTTAAAGTGAATAATTTGTCATTCCCAATAGCTTTACACGAAAGTTTAAGTAGTATCACCTTCTTTCATCTTAAGTGTATTCTGCCATGAAGTGTGTTCAATTGTGGGATTCCAGAAATGATTCCAAAGCTATACAACCCAAGTTTATTGTGACTTCCTTTCCCTTGATCTCCTCATGAAAACGTACAAAAAATTTCCAAAAGTTGTTTTTCCTGTGATGACGTTGATTCTAGTACCATTACTTTAAGTATTTAATTTGTATACTCACAAACATTTTGGGTACAGTTTTTAATAGTTTAAACAGTAAAGAAGCAACTTACCTGATGTTCACAAATTTGATACAGTAGTTCACATGCAGATTGAACTCCAGCAGAATTTACATAAAAAAGGCCTTTAGATAAACCAAATCCATTATCAAACGGCTCGCTAATACTTGGCCTACTTTCCAATAACATCTTAATAACGTTAAGTCCATTTTGATGGTTATGCAAACTAAGTTCACACAATACTCTTTCCAAATTTGGCAAATAAAGTGTAGGAATATTAGTAGGTACCAGCAACAAGCCACAACATACCAATAATAAATCTGGAACTTGAGCAGCACTTTCAACAACTTGTTTCTTAAGATCATTATTTGTCGACAAAGTAAAACAATGATGCAGAAGTCTTAGCCAGCCTAAACTATATTTACAATGAGATTCATCTTCTGTTAAATCGAAGGCTTGCTGTTTTAAAGTTCCACCAAATGCCGAAGTTCCAAGTAAACGAATTTGAGATAGCCCTATATTATTGGCATCTCGCGGTTTATATAGACGAAGTTGTATACAATTAACAACCTCAGGCACGGGAAGATGTAGTCGAATAAATGTCATTCCACTTGTAGGTAAAGGAGGACATGCCGGCACCAATCTAGATGGTCCATCTGAAGATACCTATAATTGCAAATACTTATAACAATTATTATACATTAAAACCAAAATATACTTCTAGTGCAACTGCTGAAGGACAAGTTGCTAATGAACTAAGATGAGGTTGGAGATGAACCTCACGCAATAAAACAGCACTTGGTAATTGAATAACTAATTCAGTGTGTACTTCTTCTGGATAAAAATGGTAAGACCACTGGGCTGTTCTTGCTCTTCTATGTGTTGTAGTGCCTCCTTGAATTAAAATATCAGCTGGTTGTGCTGTACTTGATTGACATCTAGAAGTAAAATATCTATATACTGTAACATGTACACACATTTCTTTGCAGTATTTTCTTTAATTGATAATAAACTAAAAATTGTTTAATTACTTGAATGAGTATTTTTAAAATAATTTATAGCATAGTATTTCTAAGCCAATTTAAAATAAACAATTTTAGATTTCGGTATAACAAAACTACAAAATTTTCTGGATACACAAATGGATTTAATGGAGTTTGATTGGAATCCATTCCTGTAGTTTGCAAATCAGCAAGGAGTTTGAAAAGTGGCAACAGTCTGTTCTGAACTCTCAATAAGCCAGTGTCTGACATTACTCTCTAAATTATCTAAATTATTATAAATTTTCTTTTTCTATAATACTGGATGTTGGCATGTTTTGAGTCAAGCTGATTCTTTTGTTAAATTCTCTTTCGGCAATTATGGGCCAAATTTTTATTTTTCTTTAATCGTTATTATTAAGAATCAGCAGTTCTAAAGGCTTGGAGGGTGTAGTGTAAACGGCCACATTGGGTTGCTTGTATGTGTGTGTTACTTGTTACAAATTGGTGAATTAAATTAAAATAATTTACTACACAGCAAGCTGCAAATATTGAGATAGCATTGCATGTTGCTAAATATTATTGAAGGTCACCAAGTGTTATAAATTTTACATCAAATAATCTTGAAAACTGTTAACTTTATTCCATTTAAATCTTATACCATTTTAAAAGGTATTACTTAGACTAATGTAAAAAACCAATAATATACAAGGTATTCCATTTAAATAAGTATTGACGATGTCATAACTTCAAATGATGTCATCAAGAAATGTTTAGTTTTACGCCAAAATGTGTGGAATATTTTGTTAAGCAACTTTTATTTGAAACATTTTTTAATATAATGTCTGGTTAAACCTGCAGAACCATTACTGCATACCGGGCACATGGTATAAATCATTCTATTATTATTAGTGAATATAAATAAACATTTTAAAACAATGAACTAGTTTCGTTACAATAATTAGCAGACTAAAACTGGCTGAATTCCTTAAATTACTTTCTTTACTTTTTCCTATCTAGAAGTTTATTATTTTTTAGCAATTTTTAAGTTTTCAACATATCTTTTTCAAGAATAAATTGTTAACTTTTTAACCAATAAAAATGTAATCATTATTGTTTTACTTTGATTTTTGCATAAAATTAATCATGGAATGATTTGTATTGCGTTTAACAAGTATACTCCTCATAATTTGACCTTAATTACGCACCTTGCAAGGTACTTTAAAAATTAATTCTGCAATTAACTGGTTAAATGGCTAGGGGCAAATGTATCTGCACATGTAAAATCCCATAAAAGCGATCTACCACGTGACTAAGCCGTAAGCGTCATACTCTCTGGGCCATTCCTATCCTAGTGATGGGAACTGACTGGTTCAAGGATACAAGGTATTTCAACAGAATGAAGTTCATTTAGAATAAGACCATTAATTGAAAAGTGACTAGAAATACAACCAGCATTGCATTTATAAGAAAGCCTGATTTATCAACTATTAGTACATAATAGTATATATGTCACTGGCAGATTTCTACTCCTAAATGAATAGCAACTGAAATTCAAAAACATTTATTTGAAGGTAATAAACCTAAGGGAGCTGAAGAAGTCATTTAATCAAGTTCAGACTTCCTTAGACATTGAATCCAACGGTCTAGCATGCATAATAGGAGAATCAGAGCCATCAAGTAATTTTTGTTATCTTAGTTTAACAAGAGGATCATCCCAACTTGCCTGTTTGTTAATCACATTATCATCAGAAACAATTAAACCAGACAAAAACCTAATAATTTATGAATACCTCCTGTATAGGCACTGTTAAACTGAATAATGCTATTTGATATTAACAAATTTAATTTTGGTAATAAAAAAATAAAAGGAAGCTAAGAATGTTATTTACTTTACAGATGCCTAAACCTCGAAAACTTACTAGAAGAGTTGTTTGCATTCAAGCTTAAAAGTTTAGGATGGATTCCAAACAAATTTTCACTTCATTAATAAATTGTTTTAGTAAGTATTCTATTCTTCAATATGACCAATCTGTGAAATAGTATACATTAGACAGTCATAGAAATCAATCAAGTTTGTGTTATTTCATAAATATGGAAAAACATGAATTTTGTGTTTTAATATCATTTTTTACTTGGAAAATCAATGAAAAAAACTGAGAAAAAGTTATGGAAATATTACAGTTAATCTGCTCCATCGCATGGAATGATTTCTAAGTGGTTTAGTTCATTTAAAACTGGCCATATGAGCACTGGTGATGGTAAATGCCCCGGACTAAAATTGGTTACTCAGCTAATAATGATCATGGGGACTAATTTTTGAAATTCTAAATGCATAATCCATATGCACCAAAGGAAAAACAATATTATCCAGAGTTATTGACCCATTTCGATGTCAACTTAAGAAAAAATGCCCATATTTGGCCCCTAAGAAAGTGCTATATCATCACAACACTCCATCTCGTTCACCCACAATTACTGCTAAATTAGTACAATTACACTATGAATTGCTTCCCCATCCATCATATTCACCAGATCTGGACTCAAGTGGCTTCCTTTTGTTTCTAAATTTGGAAAAATCACTCTGAGAAAAAAATTCACACCAAACGAAGATGTTTATTGCTGTAACGGGGGCCTATTTTGATGAGTTGCGAAAAGAATATTTTTCAAATGGCTTAAAAAAATTGGATAGTCATTAGACTAAGTGTGTAGGTCTCAAAGGGCACTTAAAAAATAATAAAAAAATGTATGCTAAACCTGTGTTTTATAGAGATGACACAATTCCATCAGACTCTGTATTTAATTTTTGATTAATCGCATATCTCAATATGAACGGAGCCATAGTTAATCTTTACACAATTTCTCATGTTAATACGAGGATTGCCTTTTATGTTGTTACAAATGACAACTAGATGTCGCTAGTGTAATAAGTTATTGCCATATTTGTAAAATTTGACATTTTGTATTGTAAAATCCGTGACGGCTTAGAAATTGACAGAGTAGTTTG
>JAHWXV010005723.1:0-14437 GCA_024586415.1 Phrixothrix hirtus | reverse complement strand
ACACATATATATATATATATATATATATATATATATATATATATATATATATATATATATATATATATACATACATATAAATACAAAACAAACGTAGATTTATGATTATAACACAATAAAATTAATAAATATTCATAACAAATTTCGTATAGTGAGTTATTGTATAAATTACATCTTGTAGGGTGTAGAGTAAGCACTAATGTAAAAGTTAAAATGAACAGTATTTCGCTAATAATAATAGAGAGATGGAACTTGCTGACGTTTGCGTCTAAAAACTCTGTTCAAAAAATTCCCTAACAGATTAAAGTACATATTTATTTATAAGACTTCTGTTGGTGCTTAAAATCTTTGTTAGAATGTATATCCTTAATTTTAAATGGAATATGGTTATACAAATCAACAACTGATTTTACAAAAGATCTAAAGTGTAGCGAACAGTTTGAAAATACTGGACAAATATTACTTTTGTTTCTGGTATTGTACGTACTGGTATTATCCGAATGACGGCTAAACAAATGACAATATTTTCTAAGAAACAAAATGCTTTGAAATATAAGTAAATTAAAAATAGTAGATATTCTATGATCCTTAAAAATTTGACGGCAAAATTGAAGTGGTCCTGCCCCTGCCAAAATCCTTACAGCCCTCTTTTGTAATTTAAAAGCTGCTACTACATATCTGGAAATAGCCCAGAAAAAAAGACCATACGTTATTAATGAATGCATGTAGCCAAAGTATACAGACCTTAACGCATTTTTAGAGTATATCAATTTTAAGAACCTCAGTAAAAAGATGGCCTTATTTAATATAAGACGTAAATGAAAGAAATTATCCTCCCGTTTCATGTACTTATCAATTCGAAAGCCTAGTATTTGGCATAAATCAGCAACTTTGAATTCGGAATTCTGTATTGATAATGAAGAAATAGAAGCATTAAGAGCAATTATCGACGTTTGATTATTATTTAAGGAAAGTCTATTGTGATGAAACCATTCTTTAGCATGTTTTGTGACGTCGATTATGTTTTGTTCAAGTTCATCTACAGAATTTCCAGAGACGATGAGCAATATACCATCAGAATACATCACTACATTACAATTTAAATTTCTGAGATGAAATGGCAGATCATTTATAAAAATGATAAATAAAAGTGGCACATGGATAGAGCCTTGAGGTACACCTACTGCAAGGAATTCCACTTTGGATTGATAGCTATTACAACAGTTGTCTTCAGTGTGTGAAATGTTACTTGACTTTTAATTGACTTCGTTTTGATAAATAAGGCTGCGAAAGAAGTAGACTTTGGCTTTTGATACCATAATGTTCTAATTTATCAAGTAGAATTTGATAATCAACAAGATCAAATGCTTTATTTAAATCCAGATTTGTACTAGCAACCAATTATTGTTATTTAAATACTCAAGCATGGCGAAAAATAAATTTTCAAATGCAGTGGATGCGGATTTGTTTTGCCTAAAACCATGTTGCATGTCTACTAAATAGTTATTTGATTCAAAGGAAACAGTTAAACGTTTTTTAATAGTTACTTCATAAATTTTTGATAGAACTGGTAGAATAGCTATAGGACGGTAACTTTAATGTAGTTTCTCGTACCCTTTTTTAAATAGTGGTTGAACAATAGCTTTACGTAGGTATTCTGGAAATATACCAGTTGAAAAAGAGCAATTAATTAAAATAGAGATAGGGTCGCTTAGAACATCAACCGCGATTTTAAACACATTAGTAGGGATACCATCAATCACTACAGAATTACTTTTCAAGTTTTTAATAATATTTTTAATTTCTTCTTTATCAGTAGGTGTAAGAAATAGCGAAAATTCTTTAGTGGGAGGAAGTTTTAATTTATAATTTATTGTAGGTATCTGTAATCTTACATTAGAAGCTACGTTTAGAAAATAATTACAAAAATTACTTGCAACTTCAATAGGATTCACAATCAAATTATTTTCGTATACGATTTCAATGTTTTTCGATGAGGAACAGACTTTATTGTTTTCAGAACCTATATTACTCCATGTGGTTTCCTCAGTATTACGTGAACTTAAGATTAAGCGATTTATGTGTAATTTTCGGTCAGCCAAAATTACATTTTGAATATTTTACAATAATTCCTGTAGTACTTCGTTAAGACCGAATCTGGAAAATCTTTTACAAGATAAAATAACTGTCTTTTGGTGGTATATGACTTACATATACCCATAGTTATCCAAAGATTGTTTTAATTTTTTCTAGAAATTTTTCTAAACGGAAAAGCTTTAAAAATGGTTTCACCTAAAACGAGCAAAAATATGAAATTTATTTTTTGCTCTATAAAAGATACTCCAATCTACACGTTTGATAAAGCGTGAAAGCTTTACACAGTTGCTGTTAGAGGAAAGTCTAACATAAGTAGCACTATGTGATCGTTTCTCACAGTCAGATCTGATATTAACCCTTACATCGATTAAAAGGCCATTAGGACCGAAAAAATCTACCTGAAAGTTTGTTGCTCTTAAATTTATATTAGAAATGATATTATCAATGCCGGTTTCCAAATTAATAGTAATTCTTGTTGCTTCAAACATTTTTGCACTTAAGCTGTAAAATTCAATTAATGAGATTAATTTGGATTTAGTTTTCCTATTTATTAAGAAGTCTATATTAAAATCACCGCATATTATAATATTGGGCTTTCCAATAATATTTTTGAGTAGATTATCAAACTGTTAGAAAACGTTACTTCATTGCCTAATGGAGGCACATTGAATACATGAATTAACATACCACAACATTCAAAATCCATTTCTACACTTAAAAGCTTAATTTTAACAATACTCTTATAACAAAGATTAACATTTACAAATATTGCGACAGTTCCGTGACGTTGGAGGTCACGCGCATAAAAGCTAGCTAGTTTGTACCCTACAAAATTAGTCATATATATCTGTTCATTATTTAATCGCTTTATACGTATCTAGTAACAAATCTAATTCAGATATTTTATTGACAATACCTCTAATATTTCAATACATGATTGAAAATTTTGAATTAGGAGCGTTTCAAAATTGCAAACCGTTGCCAAGTCAGAAGTAGACGGGATGAACGACAGAATCTTCGATTTACAGTTGAGAGGCACATACACCGCCCTTTGCGTGTAATGGGTTGGGGCGATTCCTTAGGGCAGCAGGTTTCCATTGGTGTACATTCGAGGCAATATAACATCAAAGCGGTCTATTACGAAGGTGGTTGGGATACATCTTCTGCCATACCTACACGAGCTCCAAGATCCATTATTTCAGCAAGATAATGCACGTCCACAGGTAGCAAGGTTTTTCTTTAACTTCTTTGAGCACGCCTAGATTCATATTTTGCTCTGACCTCCAAGATCCCTAGATCTTTCTCCCATTGAACATGTATGGGACATGATGGTTAGAAGGTTACGAAATTTGCAGCGTCCTCCTTGGAGATCTTGAGACATTAGGTGCAACTTGCATGGGAGGCAATAACTCAAGACGAGATAAATCACCTTATTCAATCAATTCCTCGGCGTGTAAATGAGTGTGTAAATTATTGAGACCGCACCACCCAATTATTATAAAATTTTGTTTGACCAATAAAGATTTTCCTTCCAAATTTTAATTATTTATTACTATAACATAGGTGAATATTCCTACCAAATTCCATCCGAAAATTCCAACCCTTCCTTGATATTGCAATTTCTGCGTCACTGAGTATAAAGAAAGACTTTTAATCAATTAATAATTAACTGTGTTGGATTTATTATTGCAAGTATGAACTGACGAAGTAAGCAAAATCAAGAATTAATTGTTTTGTGCGTGCCAGTGCCGAGAAGTGCACATAAATATATGGAGTCACTAAAGTAAATGTTGTAAAAGATGCTGGACAAAATTAATTACTATCAATAAGAAATGGAAAGCAATTAAAATTAAATGCTAGAATAAATTACAAATAAATTAAAAGAAGAGATGTTATCGATTAATACCAATTAAAATAGTTTAGAGGATGAAATTACAAACAAGTTAAAAGAGGAAGTGGTATCGATTACTGCAAGCCAAAATAAACTACAAGAAGGAATTGAAACAATTATTGCAAATTAAAATAAACTGGTTGAAATTACATTTAGCTAGAATGCACTATAAGAGACATAAATTATGTCAGAGTACATTATACGATGAAATAGTAGTAATGAATGCAAACCAAAGGAAACTACGAAATGAAATTAAATCAAAACACATTGCACTAAAAGGAGGATATAAATTGAACCTAACTAGCTTACAATAAGATCAGATATAAAATTAACAAATAGATAGAAAACTTTACCAACGAAATGTCAACAGACTATGGGCAGGTAATAAAGGAGCTAAATAAACTGCATTAAAAGTTTATCTTCTCACCGTAAATAAAGAAGCCAGAATACCTAAAAGGGAGACGTTGTCTATTCCTCCTGAACAATCAACGTAAATCAGTACACAACAGATCCCTTACTTGCCTAATGCGGCGAATTGCATGCAAAGAACTAAATAATACGTGAAGGAACCCATGTATGACGAGAAGGCATCTTCCGCTAACTACCATAGAGAGTTTCGGGTAACTTCAACATCAAACGGGTGAGCCGTTGAAGAAAGGTAACCACTTTAGCAGTGGATACTTTAGGCATTCTGCAAGCCATACCAGACAATCTGTAAAATAATTTTATTTATCTTGTTTCAAAACCAGAAATTCGATATGGTGATAAACATCTGCAACATATCTACTATGCTTAGCTAAAAAATCGAGTGCAGAGAATTGGAGAGAACTTCCAGAAATTTTGAACTGAAATTGCATAGTTAGTGAGATTAACCAACATAATGGTTCCAGAAAGATTCATCGTATAAATTGGGGTGCAAATATTTGGAAGGTCGTTTGGATTCTGAGATACCAGATACTTCAATTAGCATGCCCACGTGACCTGGTATTGACTCGAACACTGAAATTTGAGGTGGCCAACAAACATTTAAGGGCCACGGTTGCGTAAGTTAGGAAGGAACAGTGTTAGGAGTAACTAAACCATAAATACCAACAGTACGTAGACGACAATGCTGGAAGTGTGGTAATTGGGGACATATACAGCATAATTGCACATAGGCTATGAGCAGGCCTTCCGATAATACAAAGCATCAAGGAAGTTATAAAATGGACAGGAGGAGACAAATGTCAATATCTGCTAACCATGTCGCTGAAGTCACCATCCAAGTTGTGCCGCTATAAAATAAATTGAATAATCTTTATATTAATCGAATAATCGCAGGAAAAAGATGCCGAGTTCTGCTGAATACGAGATCAACTAAGACAATAGTGAAACCAAATATTGTTGGGAATCATAGCCGTGATTAGGTATAATCGCAGGAAACCGTTCATTATGAATTTATTACGGATATTGAGATCTATTGTAGAAAGTCTACGCGTGACATACTAGTAGCTGATATTGAAGAAGCTATCTTATTGCATATGGATATAATGTCTAAGTGTGGTTTCGCCTTAGGCTTACGAATCATATTATACAGTTAATGACGAAGAGATATGCTTTAAGCAACACCATAACCTAGCAATAAATATAATTCTAGCAGAAGAGGAGGTGTTATGGCCAAGAAGCGAAACACGCGTTACGAACCAACCAAATTGACATTTCTGGGCAAGATGCGTAGCAACCCTAGAATATAGCAACCCAAGTATTGTGCTGGTAGTCCAGGTGAAAGGACATTTATTGAGGGCACCTTTTCGCTTAATGAATATTAGTATCTTCCAAATGACGATAAAGCAGGGTAACGAGTCAGTAATGTGCACACCTAACCCGTCTGTGGTAGGGCGCACTAAAATCAGTGAGAAGGTTCTGACTGTAAAGAAGTTACCTAAGTTGCTTGCTACACTCGAATATTTGGACAATGCATTAACCCCTGAGTAAAAAACGAAGTCAGTCAATTCATCCAACTGTATGCCGACATTATTTACCCTGATTACAATTTGAAGGAAATAACAAGCGTTGTGACGCACAAAATAAATACCGAAGAAGCCCCATCAATACGTCAACGTCCAGCGAGGCTTACTTTGTTCAAACGAAAAGAATCCAGGAAGATACTAAAGGACGTGACTCTTGAAGGGAAAATAGAGCCACCGGTAGTCCTTGGGTATCACCAGTTGTACAGGTTAAGAATGAATATGGTAGCGCTAGATTATGTGTGAATTACAGTCGCTTAAATAATGTTCGAGCAACGCGACGCTTGAAAGCCTTATGAAATCGGATTCGAAAGGGATGCCTCGGCAAAAGCATATAGCATACTTGATCAATTTCAGTTATCATCAAGTTCTTTGATGAATACCTAAAGAACCTTGGAGTGGTGCTTCAAAGACTGTGAAGTGCACATCTACAGCTTGATCCGAAAAAGTGTAACTTGTTCCAAAACGTAGTGAAATACTTAAGTCATGCGGTACCTCGAAAGATGTGGCAGTAGACCCGATGAAAATTCAGTCTATGCGACAGTGGTCACGGCCAAAAGATAAATATGAATTACAAAATTTCTTGGGATTATTTACTTATTATCTTCGATTTGCACGTGGACTTGCATATCGCATAACCTTTTACAAAACTTACTGAAGGCGACCAACAATATTCATGGAACAATAGCAGCCAGGAGTCACTTAGAACGCTTAAATGAACTTTGGTAATCACAACCATACTCAGTCACCCTACAATGAAGGGAATAGGTGTCATGCATTCCATTGGCATCGGTGCGGTATTATGGCTAATCAAAAATTGACAAGAACTAGTTATTGGATAGCTTAGCAAGGTGTTGCTGAAAAGTTGAGGAACTATTGTAAAACTCGCAAAAATTGCTAGCGATTATTGAGGCTGCTAAACACTATCTTTAATGGCGAAATTTCTTAGTGAAAATTGATCACGAAGTGTTGAAATAGCTACTACTTAAGGACCCAGTAGGCCAATAGCGACATGGATTGAAAGATTACAGAAGTCTGACTTGGAACTTGACCGTAAAGCCGGCCTTTTCGAACAGATTGCATACATTGCCCTCCGTTGGAGCCAAACCTGAAGCACATCAATTCAACTGTACTATTGTAATCAACGATGACTGGAAACTGAATAATATCAAGCAAAAACAAAAAAGCTACTTAGATCTGAAATTATTGTTAAAATGCCGTTTTTAAAACATATTAGCCTCAATGGAGTTCTTTGCAAGTTTAGGATGGTTTTTTGAAGTGACCGCTTTAAAACCATGATAGAAGTCAAGGACGAATGCAGTCGTTGGTTCCGAAAAACAGAGTAGCAGAAGTTTTGCGACAACTGCATAATGGTCCATCAAGAGGGTATATCGGAGTAAAGAACACTCTGTAAACAGTTCATGAACGCTTTTATTGGATAAACTGTAAGGAGTCAGGAACATGGCCCACGCCTTAGGAGAAGAACTGTCGGAATTGCATGGAAATTATATTCAAACCAAGAAGTAGGAGCATCGCCCAGATCTTGGGAGAAGAACTATCGGAATTGCATGGAAATTATATGCAGATCAAGAAAGGGATTTCAAGTATCAAATTCCAAATTTCGTGCCACCTAAACGAGGTCGAAATTTAATAGAATTCTATAATTGAATAAAAACGTACTGCAAATTATAAGCGCTGCAAAAGTTCTAGATCACACTGCTGTTTTTCCAATACAGGTATGGGGAGGATCCTTCATACAGACAGTTTGGATTCATATCATTTCCAGTCTGTCCAGGTATTTTCCCTTAAAAACTTTCTTAATCGTGTAAATATTTAGGAAGGATCCCTTAAAAATCGCAATCTTACTTCTTCCGTATTGTTTACAGACTACAGCACGTTTACATCAGACGGCATTATGAATACCAGACACCCACATTTTTAGTAATTCCTCTTTATCAAGGTCCGTTATGGGATAGAGCACGACTAACTTATTGGGCCATTTTTATTTAATAAATGTTTAACATTGAATGTTCATGGCCAATTTAGGAGAATTATTCACCGCTTTTACTGGAAAATGTATCGCCTTAGAGAAGATAACAAAGGTAACGCCATGGTGCGCCACCTCATTCTGGCAGAGAAATGAGGAAGATTTTAAAGAATCTATAAAGATAATGCGCTTGGCTAGCGGGTTATCCAGATATTAGTCTATTAGATTACTTTGTGTGGAGACGCATGTAACACTCTCATACCCAATAATGGCGCAGAGAGTGGTAGAATTGGGACAAGATTGTTGAGGTTTCCGGCATGATGCGAAAGGATTATAACACTATTCGCAATGTCACTGAATCACATACAGAAGAGCCGCTAGGTAGGTAGATGTACAAGGACGCCATTTCAAATAAATAAAATTGCAAATGAAATTAATAGTAATTTACAGTTCAAAAAATTTTAATGTATTTTTGATTTTACATACTAGATGGTTCTACTTCCACTCCTAGGCACTTCCTTATATAGTAAATTGACTTTATTTGGTCTATTTTAAATCCAGCAATAGGTGAATGGTGTACAACCGTTCATTCGTGGAACACCTAGTAAACCGCTAGAACCACATTTTTAAGCATCGCCATCTACTCTTTTACAGGTACTCTAAAACGGTCCATAATAAACAAAGGAATTTCAGCTTATACTTACATTTAATTTTATAAAAATGTAAAATATCTTGTGCAGCGAATTACGGCTGATATTTGTAATTATGGCTGTAACATACACATACAGGATAAATAGAGTAACACCTTTGGTTGTCGCGAAATAGGTTAAAAGTGAAAATAAAAAAAAACTTATTAAATGACCTCTGTTACAGGATAAAGCAGACATCATTCGCAAGTGGCAAACGACCTTGTTCGCAATTTTCTATAACAAGAAATTAATCGAGTACCATATATAAATAAATATATATCTAATATAAATATAATATAATATAAATAAACACTAAATTTACATGAAAATTACATCCGAGTTCGAAGTAATTTATTTACTGATCAGTAGACTTTGAATTTCCACTAAATTAACAAAATTGGCGATAGATATTTTATATCCTAATATAGTTAATTAAAATTTGATCCTAAATTGTCAACCATTCTCGCTGTGTTATTTGATTCAGAAACACTCTTTGTGCTTAATGTTCACAGTTTGCCTGTGCTGGAATTTTGGAGGAACCAAGGATACTTCCGAGGGATTCCAGATTTATTCACTTTGTTAGAGCTTCATATTTCATTCTATACGTTGATACAAAAACTTCTTTTCAAATCGTAATACTTAAATGGAGCTTGTAATTTGATTTTTAATGCATTGTTTTATTTGACGCAATTCAATTTTTATAAAATATAACTATCAATTTATATAAATAAAAAAAATTAATTTTGATTCCTTTAGCTGTTAAATTTGTAATACCTGTATTTCAAATCATATCTTATGAACCTTTACGATTGAAACAATTTTATTCAAAATTCGTTAAGTATTGTTAGTTTTGTTTATTGTATTTATAAACTACTTGATAATGGGTAAAACACTAGTCAGTAGGTAGATAAAGTTCATTGCGCAACGCACTAAAATGACGTCAGATTGGCGCGATATCTATTTGTAGTTCTTATTGGCTTTTAGGGGGTAAATCCCCAATGTTAGCGTTTGCCGCTGAAAACAGATATCTAATTTTCATTACACCTCATATAACGTCGCACAGCTTATAGACGTATATTTTACTTGCCAAGTCACAATCAATTTTGCAAGTGATAAAAGCAAATTAATAAGTACTTTTATTATAATGCGTGCATTAAAGGTTACTAAGCAATGACTTCAATAACTATTTATTTACATGTTGCTATCGACATGTTATTTATGAAAATATGTAGCCTGCTTGTTTGAAATAAAAAATGATTTTGATTTTATTCTAATGTTTTATTTTATTTCTCTTATTTCGTATAATAAAAATAAGGTATAATAGACGTGTTTTAATTTTATACGTCAAATTACATTAATCTATTGTTCCTATTCTATTTAAATAGACCGACTATCTAAAAGTATAATTATTTTATTTATTATTATTGGTGGATTAAATACAATTAGTATAGTTCAAATAATTAATATATATTGAGTATACAATTTTGATTATTCGAAATATGATTTTAGATGAAACTTTTATATAGTCCAGTCAATGAATGCCCAAATGAGGGTTATAGAGGACATGAATTGATAGAGAATTTTTCTCTCGAGGAATGTATTGGGGGTAGTTATGAGGTAAAAATACTAAAATTCCCCACTCCTACCCCAACCACTTCGCATATAACTCGGCAACGGTGCGTCGTAAAAGAAACAGTAACCATTTCGAAATGAAAGAGAATTAAATTATATACAAGAATGTTTATGCACATTTCCTTTCTACGTGTTGCAATTTCCGAGATATTCATTTGCCAAAATTGATAACTTTTGGAAAACTATTTTTTGCCTCACCTTTCTTGACAATCTTGTCCTTGTGACTCCTCAACTTTATATTTTGCAGAAAAATCATCGCAGAGGAAGTTATAGAGCACTAAATTACCTTCAAAAATGTGTATTTATTTATTAATTTATTTTTGAAAAGTTAGAATTTACAGCAATTTGAATTTTTCGGACAAATTTTATAATCTCGACAAAACTAAATTTTCGTTAATATCGTTATTAATTATGTATGAAAAAAACTTTATTTTAAGAAAAATGTTAGCTTACATTGACAAATTGTAGTTTTAGGAATTTGAATAATTAATTAATTATTAATTTAGAAAATCTAAAATCCGGGAAGCATTGTAAGGCTTTAAGAAGAGAAAAGTTTAACTTAATTTCGAGAAATTAAATATTTTTATTAAAATTACAAGAAACATGATTTCATAAATTATATCGCAAAAATCATTGGACACTGCTGACTGTACGCACTTCTATTAAACACTCCATAGCAGTGTGGCTGTCATTGGGGAAGCTGTTGACGTAGTAGTGATTCTTGCTGCGAATACTATACCCGATCGCAACATTTTATTTATAAAAGCAGGCGTAGCAAACGTTCCAACAGATGTTTTCTCCATCCATCAAATGCTAGGACTGAAACAAAATCTATTCCCACATGCTTTTACTGGGTGCGATTCAACATCGGTAGCATTTCCGAAGAGCAATTTTGGTTCTATAAATCGTTATTAAGATCGCCCTGATGTTCGAAAAGCAACTGAAGGATTCCAGATCCCCTGCTCCTCGCCTGACCACGTTGAAAAAGCTGAACAACTATGCATGCTAAAATGGTACGGTGTTTCAGCAAAACAGAGCTCGTTCAATATCTACAGATACCATTCATATTTAAAATCAACAAAAAATATGAAACCAGATCTCACATAATTTCAACTAAACGAGGGAGCAACAAAAGGCAATTGATTTCGCACCTTTAATCAAATACAACGCTGGTTGAGAAACCAACTACCCCCAGAGTTGTGGAGTTGGAAGCATAAGGTTAGCTACCTAGTTCCGATGCTGACCAAAGAACCAACAACACCACAAGAAAATTTGGACATCATCTTCTGCATTGCCCAACGCTTGTTGCGTTGTAATTTATGAAATCATGTTTCTTGTAATTTTAATAAAAATATTTAATTTTCTGGAATTAATTTGATCTCTTCTTTTCTTAAATCACTACAATTCTTTCCGGTTTTTCGATTTTCCAAATTATTAATGAATTAATTATTCAAATTGTTACAACTACAATTTTCGCAGGCTCGGTAAGAATTTTCTTAAAATAGAGTTGTTTTCAAACATAATTAATAACGATTATAACGAAAGTATAGTTTTCTTGAGATTATGAAATTTGTCTGGAAAATTGAAATTGCTGCAAATTCTAACCTCTCAAAGATAAATTAGTAAATACGCATTAACATATTTTTGAAGAAAATTTAGTGCTTCACGGCTTCCTTTGTGATGACTTTCCTGTAAAAGTTTAAGCTGAGCAGTCACAAGGGCAACATTGACTAGAATTGTGAAACAAAAGGCGTTTTTCGAAAATTATTTATTTTCTCTGGTGAATATCTCGGAAACTACAGCACACAAAAAGAAAATGAATATGAAATTAACATTTTTGTAGAAAATTTAATTATATTTTATTTCGTAATGGATAATTTTTATTGTACGGCGCATCGTTTTCACGTTAAAAGCGAAAAACTGAAAAAATTGAATTTCCACCCTTTCCCCATGAAGCGGCTGGGCTATGGGCGATGACTTGATCGAATAGCGAATACCCTCAGCGATGGAATGCGCGCAGATGTCCAATTGAATGGCCAGCTCGTTCACCAGACTTGAGTCCGCTAGACCTTTATCTATGGGGTTGTCTGACAGAAAAAGTCTACCTTATTCCAACCGAAAGTAAAGAATATTTAATAAATCGACTTCATCAAACTGCTGCAGAAATTCGTCAACGGCCCGAGCAATTACGCAGTACACAGGATTCACTTGTTCGTCCCTGTGAAGCATGCATGCAACTTAACGGCAATCACTTTAAACAATTATTGTGATTCTTATTTGTTTTTTATTGTTTTGTGTTAGCTAGTTATTTTTAAGGTGTCGTTTACTAAGTAAACAGTTTTTCGTCATTATGTCAATAACCCTTAGGAATAGGATATGGGTATATTATAATTTTTTACTTCAAATAAGATGCCTAATGAGCTCCTAGAGTTATGTCCACATTTTTTCAATATTTTCAATATATACATATCGTCTATTTTAACTGGGCCACTATGGGCATCTCGGAAACGATTAGAGATAGAGAATCGGTTAAATGGGAAGATATTTCACAATTTAGGAGAGAAAACTTCATGCGGCTTTTGTTTAGAACGAAAATTTCAAGGCATAAGTGCATAATTCTTTTAATCGCAGTAGCTCTTTTATTATTTAAAATAGTGCTATCCTGTAAAAGTAAAAGTTTCCAAAGATAGTAATGACATCATATAACGAAAACTCCCTTATATTCCGAAAATTTGTTATAAAATTAAGAAAAAATTTCCGAAAGTTGAGAATTTGAAAATTGCATTCTATTTTGATAACAGTTGGTAATTTATTTTCTAATTTAAAAGATAGTATTCCTAAATTACTTCAGTCTAATATAATCAATAAAATTAATTGTTTACAATGTGATCTCTGTTATGTGGGGCAAACTTCCACTTGGCTAAAAACAAGAATTAGTTTACATAAAAGCGATTGTAAATTGAATAAGAGAATATGCGCCCTTGCAATTCACTCGAATAACCTAGACCACACAATCGATTTTGGTAACGCCCATATACTAGATCTTTGTGACAATTATAAAGAAAGATTATTTTTAGAAACATTTTATATTAAAAAAGTTGATAAAGTCATGCATTGTAAATCTGACACCAATTCCATTAATAGTTTTTATACTAGTTTATTTACTATTTGCAAGAAAAAATTTTTTAAAGCTCTTTATTTAATTTTTGCTGTTTTGCATCATATTGTATTCACAATTTTGCGTGTCAGTTACCTTAGTTATTTTTTAGTTTATAATTTTATTTATTAAACTTACTGTTTACTATTGTAGTATTGGTTACGTTCGCTAAGTCGTTTTGTCAGTTTTCAAAATTTTATATTATATAATTCATTAGATATCCTGGAGAAGCATAAAATAGTATGTGAAATGTAGGTATATTATTTTTAAAATAGTATTTCTGACACCAAATATTTTAATTATATCGTATTATCATATTAACAGCAAGTAACATTAAATAAATAGGTAAATTATATATATATAAGAGAAAAATGTTATATTTGAATAGAATCTATAAGGTAATGTTATTTGAAGAAATTTTTATACAAAGCAGGTAGTTTTTATACCTAACTATTACTTAACCAACGACAAGGTTCTAAATATTTATTGTTACATAAATGTAAGATATAGTTGAAATGAAATCGTTAATTGGTTGCCCTAATATTAAAGTAGTCACTTAAAATGTCTTTAAGTAATGGCTTTATCACACTAATTACCTATTTATTAACTGACCTTTTAGTTTTCGTCCTGCTTTGGAATTTTCTTTAAACTAGGAGTTGACTATTAGTGTTTTACTTGGTTCAATTGTTTTTGTATTGAGCAAAGAGGTATATCTTCGCATGGTCGATCTGGCTTCAAACACTTTGCAATTATGTGACGTTTCAGTCCTTGCTGAACGGCATAAGGAGAATTTAAGAACTCGCGTTCTGACAGCTCTTAGTCGTAAGGGGTGGTTCTTTGTGTAGTTTGTAATCCAGCTTTGACGAATCGGACGTCCAGGATGACGTGGAAAACGTTTTCTTACGAGGGACGTCGTTTACACTAAATGACGTCGCTCGAACTTCGGTCTCGAAACGAACTTTTATTTAATGTTTGATT
>JAHWXV010005716.1:0-16936 GCA_024586415.1 Phrixothrix hirtus | reverse complement strand
CAAAACATACAGCAATTCAAAGGAATGATTTCCATTGGTATTCCGTGAATACCAATGGCAGACCAGCATTACGCCACTTTCTCCTGCCAAGGAGTATAAATGGTGTACTAAATCTTGAAAGAATTAAGTAGTTGGTGTGACTACTAGAAGCTTGGAGTAGGCAGATTGAGACCAAGTGACTAGTAATTGGGAACTATTCGGTGCTTGGAGTAGGCAGATTGAGACCAAGTCTCCGATAGTTTGGAGGGCTGAGCCAACGGCATCAGTAAAGAGCCCTCACGAACCCCGAGCAGCTTCCCGCTGCCCGTCGTCACGTTCCGCCAGCCCACTACAGACCACCAGCCGCTCAGACGACAGCGCCGTCTCGACAGCCGACAGCCTTCTCGCACCACCAGCCTGCTGAGACTACCAGCACCCCGGTCGCCCTGTGCCGCGCCCGCCGTGAACGATGTGCCGCCGCCACCAGCGTCTCGACGCCGGGCGCCCCGACGCAGTAAGTACGCGCAAATTTTATTATTAACTATTGACTCCGTTTTACACATTTTTGCAACAAACGCTAGACACTAAATCCTCGTACTCGTGCCCAGTTAACTTGGAATCATTTATTAGCTATCAATTAGTTAGATCCACGTTAAACGCTTGATCCTAGTTATCGTGCCCAGTTAACTCGGAATCATACATTAGTTATCGATTAGTTAGTTCCGCATTAAACACTTGAGCCTTGTTATCGTGCCAGTTAACTTAGGATAAGCCTTAGTATAGTTTTAGCTAGTTTATTCCCCGCTAGACACTAGAGCTTAGTATCGTGCTAGTTAGCGTAAGAATAAAACATTGACGAGTGCGCGCAAAACTACTGTCCAGATCCCCTTTTATAAAGAACTAGATGGGAGTAGCCTTCACGACATCCATAGACCTACAAGAACGAGGCAGAGGGGACGTGGCCGCATAGCGCTCGTGAGTAGTTCAACGGGGATCCCACTTGTAACATAGATGTCACGCCCCCTTCAACATCTATGGTCAGCGCATCAGCCAATCACATCACCCCAAGAAGAAAAATCCAAAAGGTATATAAACACAAACTCAGAAGAAATTGCTCCCTTAGTCACAGTGTTCCGCTTGCTACGTCAATGTCATTCGGTACGGATTACCAAGTCCGTCCCCATGTAACCGGTAGTAAGTGCCGTCACGAATGCTAAGTGCGTGATTAGTAGTGTGCCCACGTAAGTACATTCAACTTATACATACTGCTTACTCAAACTCTTCAGGCCACTAGGTCTACCGATGCTACGCCTAATTCAATTACATTATATCGAACACTATTGCAATTGTATTTCTTTACAATTAATTTCGTTCATCGCATTTAATTTAACCTTGTTCTGTTATACTGATTGTTACTTGTTGTTCTGATTATTATTTTTATTAATTATAAACTTTATAATTGCAAATACAATTCGTTCTTATTTTTTAACTTTAATTCCTGCTGGTGCCTACATACAAACTTAAATCCAATTAATGTGTAGCATCGTCGCGACGTCCTTCAGGCCTCCAGTGATAATAAATACAAGCAGTGGCTTGCATGTGTGCTTTCATCTTTCACCTAGCTATAGTGTCCACGCTGTCCAGGAGGCCTACTATAAAAGGTAAGCCCTGGAAGTTAGCAGTCCACTTTGGCAGTCATCGTCAGCTGGGGAAGGTGCACTTCGTCCTGCCGCCGCGACGCTATCTATCGCCGACGTCACGATACCATCCATCAGCAACGTCACGACGTCATCTGCCGTCGCGATTTATGCGTCGCTTTTCCGAATTTATCACCAAGGGTGTCCGAAGCCATCAACAAGCCACTTACATTAAATAAAAACTATATCCTCGTGTTTTATTTACTTTTGCCACTGCTCTTTGTGTTGAACATTAAACTTTTATATATTTGTATATAATGAACAATTGCAGAGAGTAGTACTTTATTTAATTTATTCTTTTAACATTTTATTTTGGAATTTTATTATTTTCTTTTTAACTGAGTGCTCCGAGCAAGTGCCTCGTGTGTTGTTCGCGAACGGAAGTGCCCCGCCCCGTCTTCGGTTGTGTCGTCCGTGTAGCATTGATGTCACGCCCCCTTCAACACCTATGGTAAGCGTGTCAGCCAATCACATCAACCCAAACGGAAAATGCAAAAGCTATATAAACAGGAACTTAAAGGAAAACGGCCTCTTAGTCTAAGTATACCGCTAGCTACGTCACGCTCACCTCGGTACGGATCACCATGTCCAACGTCATGCAATCTAAGTCAGTGCCCTTTACGAGTGCTTAGTGCACGTATAGTAGTGTGCTCATGTAAGTACATTCACTTATCACCTTACTCGAACTGCCCAGGCCACCAGGTCTATCAACGCTACGAATAATTCCATTACATTCCATTGAACATTATTTCAATTGCATTTGCATTTCTTTACCATTAACTTTGTTACTGCATTTCGTTGCAACTTTATTGATTAATTGTTAATTATTATTTGGTTTTATTTAAATATTATAAAACTTGCATTTCAAATACGCTTCGTTTTATTTTTATAACTTTGCTTTATTGCTGCTCAAATACAGATTCAATTTAATTATTGTGTAGCAGTGTCGCGACGCCCTTCAAGCCTCAAGTGATGTTAAATACGAGACGTGACTTGCAAGTGTGCTTTCGCCCTTTACCTAGCTATTGTGGCTACGCCGTCCAGGAGGCCTACTACAAAAGGTAAGCCCTGGAAGTTGGCTGTCCATCTTAGCAGTCGTCGTCAGCTGGGGAAAGGGCACTTCATCCCGGTGCCCACCGCCGTCGAGACGTCATTTATCGACGACGTCCCGACGCCATCCATCAACGACGTCACTACGCTACCAAGGGCGTCCTCAGCCATCGTCAAGCCACCTACGTTAATAAAACTATTTCATCGAGTTTGATTTGCTTTATTGCCACTGTTCTTTGTGTTGACTATTGAATTTAACCAAACTTGTATATATTTGTATGTAAGCGAACAATTTCCAGACAGTAACACTATATTTAACTTATTTTATTTACATTTTATTCATATTTCTATTTTTTAATGAACTTTGTGCTCTGAGCGAGTGCCGCGTGTACTTTTCGCAACCAGGAGTGCCGCGGCGCGTTATTGGGAGTGCTGCCCACGTAAAAATTGGCGTACAAGAACATGTGGCTAGAATAAAACAAAAAAGGAACAAAACAAAATAATTATGGAAGTTACTCATTGCGAGACCGACTTACACCCTGGAATGAAGACAAGCAGTGAAACAAAAACGGAAACACCTACGACCAGTTCCCAGTCTGAAACAAAAGAAACCTCGGTGGCGCTCAATCAAATATAGATGTAGCAATTGATTTCGTTACCCAACTAAAAGAAGCTCTCGAAGCAGAAGGCGTGCAGCCACGAGTTTTCGGGCAGTGAGCTACAAGAACCTGAAAAATTCATCGAAGATACGGAGAAGACAATGAAGCATGGATTATCAGCGGAAGAAAAAAATACGCAAAATTAAATCCAGACTCGCAGGAAAGGCGCTTCAATGGTGGAATCTAACCTCAGCCTTGACCAAGGACTATGAGGAAATCATGGGCTTATTTATATAACACTACTCAAATAAAGTTATACTAGCCGCCGTCAAGAGCCAGTATTATGCCACTGAGCAAAAGGGAAACGAAACAATTGGCGCTTTTCTAAGCGTAAATGTCGAGCAAGCGCGACGCCTTAAACTTAATACCAAGGACGACCTACCATTATTCGTAACAATGCTTCGTCCCGAATTAAGAGTCATCCTACGCATCCGGGAGTTCCACTCCCTTACCGAACTAGTAGAAATAGCGGGAAAAATAGAAAACGACCTTAGTCAATGCGAAAAGCCAGTCGTTAAGAAATCAACTATGGAACCTCTGCACCTCAAATCCAAACAACCGCAGGTCACGCTATCCTCGAATTTAACTAGGCGTAGTGCCGTTATTGTCCCGGAAGACACTTCCACCGTGACTGCCAGCCATAAATATAGGAAGATCGGGAAACGAAGGAAGCTCCGTTCGAGTGAGTTCAGCTCCCCGGACTACCGAACAATCCGAGAGCCACCTACGGTCCATGAAATTGCTTACCAGCGAACCGACCTTCCCAGAATCGGCATAAAACTTTAGGATACGAAACGCGAAGTATTGCTAGATTCAGGAGCTACACACAACTTCGTCACCGAATCCTTAAGCGGCCATACCAAGAGAACTAACCTAACTGCCCAACTGGCCAGCCCGCCGGCTAACATACGAATCTTGGGAGAGACCATCCTACAATTCCAAATTAACGGATGCAGCTTCCAGGAAACCTTTTTTGTCATCAAAAGCCTGAACGTGCCTTTCATTCTGGGACATCACTGGTTAGTTACACAGAAGATCGTCATGGATTACGGACGCAAGTGTACCCATTTTGGTAATTACGACCGATAAACCGTATACTGGAAAGGATCTATATCACACACTACACAATATACGGTACGTTGCTCCAAGGTAAAACACAATCTTCCATCCAAAGCCAAGGAAGAATTTACCGAATTACTAAGAGATTTCCGTGAATTCTAGATTCCAACGGTGAACATACCACAACCGTTACCACCAAGCATACAATAATTCCCAAGGATGATGCTGTGCCGTTCCGCCACATACCATATCGTTGTTCGCCACACAAAAAACAGCTAATCCTCCAGGAAGTCGAAAGCATGTTAGCCAGGGGAATTATTGAACATGGTCAGCCGGAATTCAGCTACCGTGTCGTCATGGTACAGAAAAAGGATGGTACAGAAAAAGGATGGTACGCCCCGATTTTGTGTGGATCGCCGTCAGCTCAACACAGTAACCAAGGGGCAAATTTCCATACTACCGATCATACACAAAACTATTAAGGACCTAGGCACAGCTATCATATTTAGTTCCATCGATCTCAATTCTGCAGCCCGATGGACCATGCTATTAGTTTATTGTAATATCTTTTGGTTTGAAAGGGCACCAACAATCTTTCAACGTATGATGACGCAAGAAGTTCAACCGGGAAATCTCCGAAAAATTGCATTATTATACCTAGACGACGTGATAGTATATTCAAATACCTGGCCAGAACACATAGATCACTTGCAAAAGGTATTCTTGCGATTGTAACAAACCCAGCTCCAAATTTCCCTCGACAAATATCACTTTGGGAAAATCTCTCTGACGTACCTCGGACATTTTATCACCGCCGACGGTAGCTATCCCCAGGAGGAACATGTCGGGGCATTAAAGGCAGCATCTGTCCCACGCAATCGCAGACAACTCCGCCGATTCCTCGAACTATATAACTGGATCCGCGAATATGTACCAAGGAGCGCCGAAACCCAGGCCTCCTTGACCTCCTTCAAACAGAGTCAGCGTTCAAATGGAACGAACGCGCCGAGGCCGATTTGAACGTCATTAAAAACCACTTGACACAGCCCTTGAAACTTCACCGGCCCAATTTCGACTTACTGTTTATCCTACAAATAGACACTAGCAGCGTTGGCATATCCACCGTCCCGTACCAAATACAGCATGCTAACAAACAAATTGTAAGTTACATCAGCGCTAAATTAACTAGCACCCAACAGCGCTACCATATGAACAAGCAATAATGTCTTTCCATCGTAAGCGCCATCAAGAAATTCCGACCTTATCTAGTAGACCGGCAGTTCATCCTAAGGACGGATAGCGCAGCCCTGATTTGGCTAGAACGTCTTAAGGACACTAGCTCAAAGTTAACCATATGGGCCCTATTACTGCAGGAATTCAACTTCGCCATTGAACATTGCCCGTTATCGGGTGTGTCGTCTGGGTAACATAGATCTATGAGTCCTCTAGCTGCCCCTACTACTGTGTTACTCTGCCATAAGAATACATGCAAATTTAAGATTTTGCGATGAGAAATTACATTTTTCCATATGATTACATGTAAATAGAAGCACAAGGGCACTCGGAGCATTCATTTGTTTACTTTTAAAGTTGATACAATTCAAGTTTAGTATCCTAGTAGATTGAATAGAAAGAGGTTCAGTATGCGTGTATCTACATATGCTATCGTGTGCGTACGCACCATGTGCAAAAATGCGCCTACGTTTACGCATAATTATACATACGATGTTTGGCACCACCGCTTATTGTCATTTAATGATTCGCAAGAAACTAGTTTATGGGAAGGGCTTGTTTCACCCAAAGCCTTAGCAACCAACTGATCCTGTTACACTAAATAAAGTGATATAGTTGCATATGACTGGTGTGGAATAATTTTATGTAGGGAAGATAATCCACTTTTGGTGCACTTTAAATATGCACCTCATTGTCAATTTGCGATATTAAGGTACAACATACGACATAAGACACAACTTAAACGAATATGCCGTCAAATGCCGATGTTCAGAAACTGATATAGTCTATATGCAAGATGTTACTAAAAGTTTCAAATGAAAAAAAACTGAATAAGTTTAAATTGAATGTAAATCAACGTCATTTGAGCGAAAAATTAAAATTATTTCGTAAAAAGCTGTAAATTTTAAGATTTAGGATAGAAATATATGGCGTTTGCGAAAGTTTAACGCAATGAATATTACTTAAAACAATAAATATAAAAAATCTCATCATTATTAGTTTTTATTTTTCTACCTTTTCCTCAAAAAGTATAAATAGAGTTGTCGTGGAAAGCAAGTTAGATAACGATAGGGGTCAGGTGTTGTGAATACGCTTATTAACAAGCTGCCGTTTGAAGCTCTCCTGCCCGAATATCAGTACTGTGGTCCAGCTACTACATTATAAAACCTCCTCACTCGCGGAGGCCTGGATATAAATCCGTGAGATGTCGCCTGTAAACATCACGATATAATTTACAGTCTAAGCAGCGATATAAGCGAAAGACATAGGACGGCCGTATTTTAGAGGACAGAACTTGATAAGGGTTCAAAGCAAAAGACGCCTTTTTTGGAGAAAAAGCATCTGCACTAGCTGTAAGCACGGCCATGAAAACGAAAAGAAAGTTTGCGACACGAAAATGTCGCAAACGGGGCGGAGATATTTCAAAGAAGAATAGAGGAAGCGTATGTTTTAACAAACGTGTCCTAAAGCAGATCAAAAGTTTGGAGAAACATATTATTGGAAGTTTGGCCGGTGACAGCTTACTAACTTTAATAAAGCCGGCCTAGACTGCCGATCGTATTGCCATAATAGCTATCGGAGTTCGAAAAAATGTTAAAGTTCATCGCGTAATGCCGCTATTTAAAACAGGTTGGTTTCTTCCGTTTTTGGTACCTCTATTTGCGAGCTTATCTGCTGCGGGATGGTTGGCAGGCGGTGCTAGTGGTATTGCTAAGGCAGTTAATGATGCCAAAGCTGCAAAAGGGCTGCAGGAGGAAACTGAAAGGCATAATCGAGTTATGGAACCGGCTGCTATTGGAAAGAAAGGTAACTGAATTTATTTAAGACCTTATGAGAGTGGCAGCGTTCTATTTCTAACATCTCCTCTACCGCCACGCAATAATTCAAAATCTCCTAAAGTTGCCCCGACGAGCGCTAACCGATGTGGATTTGAAAAAGTACGCAAAAATATTCCTTACTTCAGAGGCGTATTTATGCGTAATAATTTACCAAAGAAGGCTTGGCCTCGTGAATGCGCAAAAATTAATTTGGAGGGTCAAGAGGGCCCTGAAACTCCCTGAACTTGCTATAAGAAGAATAAGAGCAACGTTTTCTGTTATGATAGCTTTGGTGGCTTTGGACCTCCTCAAGAAGGGTGAAACTATTTTCGGGGCTGTAAATTTCATTATAATTATGAGGGCGAGCAAGACTTTAATACGGTAGTTTGCGGACATTTATGTTTGAATTTTCTATATAAGTAAATGTTGTGGAGTGATATTCATTAGTCACCAGCATCATGGCAAGAATGTTCAGTATAACAGGTGCGGGCAACAAAGCTTCATCGCTGATTTATTATATGTGGGAAACGGACAATCGTTACACTTACGTATTAGGTTTGATTGGTTTTCACGGTGTAAACTCAATACGAACCAGTACGCAATATATACGAATTTGGCACCTGAAATAGCTCCAGGGCATAGTATCAATCTTAAACCTGTCAATCCGCCAGTTTTGGAAATTAACACGGAGTTTACAAGAAAAATTTACATAGTTTTGGTAGACCAGTTGGGTCGAGCTATTGACTTTGGCAACGAACCATTCACGGTGTGCCTAGAGCTGCGCAAGGTTGAACTGAGGAAGGATGGGTCTCAGATTTAGGAGTCAATCACATAGCTCTCATCAATATCTGCCTAGAACCGTTGTTGTTGATGGCTATAAAAGAAATAGCTCGAATCTACGCGTATCTAGTTGGAAATCTACTTTTGATAGAGAGACACGTCGTTCGAAAGAGCCGCTATCACTTGCTGAAAAACAAGTCCTAAGATCGATTGGAGTTAGAACAAGATAAAAAATTTCTCAACTTGATGTCTTCAAGAGCTATATTTACGATGATGACATTGTCAAGGAAGAACTGCATACTTATTATCCCTAAGGTTCTAGAAGGTATGAAGATTCAAACGAAGCCAGAATTTTAATTCAAAATTAAGAACTAATAACCAATACCCACAATAGTTATATCTATATTAGTGGATCGGCAAAAGAAGGCAAGCTACCGGATGCTGACAGTAAGGCGTACGAGTTTACGAAAAATTTTTCATGCTTCTTGTTCGAGGAAATACGCTATGAATTTTGGGTCTAAAAAGAATCGATTCCTGCGAAATACCAGAATTACGAGTGCCATCAAAGGTTATGGATATGAAAAGGTTAAATTTAACCGGATGGGCCGTCAAAAATACTGTAAATAGCTATTTTGAAAATGATACACTTGAGAGCCGCTTTGTTGCCTGCATACCTATTAACATATACTAGGGTTTTGCGAGATGTACAAAAAAAACGATTATTAACATGCGCCAAGAGTTGGTCTTAATAATGGCTAGAAATTATAAAAATTGATATGAAGGTGCTGCAGACGTAACAATAAATGTGACAGAAATTAATTAGAAACTGCCTCATTTAACGCTCAGCGATCAAGCCCAACTCAATTTATACAATTCCTTCGATAAAAACCCGAAAATATCTTTATATTTTCGGCGCTGAGGGATTTACGAACTACATGCAATTAAAAACTCCAAAATGGATATTTGGCCAATAAACACGTCTATTAATTTGGAATAATCTCGTTGGGTGCTGATTGGCTTTCAAAACAGCCAGAAAAACATCAGAAACGCGTGCGCATCGAAATTTAAACACTTGGACATCACACATTTATCGCTTCATTTGAATTCAGAAAAGTATCCATACAACCATATGGAACTGGACTTTGAAAGCAACAATTATGCTTAGGCATATATTAACCACGCAAACTTTTAACGTGACTACTATGAAAGAGAGAGAAGTTCTCCTCTATTCAACTACAAGCAGTTCAACGATGGTCCCGTATTCGTAATCGATTTTTCCAAGCAAAATTAAAATTTTAAGAACTCCACCAACGACATTCAGTTAGATATGGAGACTTTGAAAAGCTTTCCGCAAGGTGCAGTCGCCTAATGTCTGATATTGCATGATACAATTATTGAATATGATCCTACTACTACAGAAGTTAAAAAAATATAAACTTATAATTAGTTTAAAATAGAATGTATTGTATTTTGTATTTTGTAGTTTATTTTTAAAAAATAGAATGTAATTATTATCTCAATAAAACATGTTATGCGTACTTTATGTGTTTTATTATTAGGCATAAAAGCGGCGGTTATAATTACTTTGAGGTAAGTAGTTTGGTAACTTCAACCATGAAGTTGGTAAAGCAAAATTGCTCTTTACTCGCATATAACTTTGATTACGTAGATGAGGAAAGCGGTAACAAAGATGGTATACATGTAAAATTGTTGAGCGACAGTATCCGCTGCATCATTTCCGGTCCTTCGAATTACGGGAAAACGAACGTAATGATGAAATGGCTTATCAACGCGAAAGGCTTAAAATTTAAAAATATCTACATTTTCTCAAAATCGCTTCATCACCTTAAATAGAAATTTCAAGAACACGTATTAAAACCGATAAAAGGCGTAAATTACTTTTAGTTTAATGAAAACGGGTGTATTCTGCCTCCTTAGGATGCTAAGGCCAATTCAGTGTTTGTTTTCGATGGCATTGCATGATCTAAGCTAGATAACGTTCGGGAGTATTTTAGCATGGGCAGACATAATACGGTAGACTGTTTCCATCTCTGTCAGACAAATACAAGTGTTCCAAAGTATTTAGTTCGTGAAATGCTAACATGTTGGTGTTATTTAAGCAAGACGATTTAAATTTAAAGCACGTTTATGAAGATCACGTTGGGACTAATATGCCTAACGACGAATTTAGAGAAATCCGTTCAAAGTATTGGCAAGACGCATACGGCTTTCTCAGTATACATAAACACTTCTATATTAAAGCAGGCAGATATGTAAGTATATAAGTATAAGTATATAATCAACAACTAAAGTAAAAAATTCTTCAATCCTGTATACCGCCTCTTCGTGAACAGATCTTGCTCACTTTCTTGTATACAGACAGACCCGTAGAAAAAGCTGTAAAATCTCTAAACAGGCCTGTAGGAAAAGCTATAAAATCTGTATACAGACCTGTAGAAAAAGCTGTAAAACCTGTAAGGAGACCTGTAGAAAAAGCTGTACGGAACCTGTAATCAAGAACTAAGGAGTAAATATGGATGCAAAAGAGAAAAAGTTAAAACGTAAAATTATTGAAGCTCATGCTTCCGTAAAACGAAAATATCAAGCATTACAGCGAGCACAACTAAACACCGAGACACTTATAGAGAAAACTTATAAACCCATTATAAAACTCTTACGGAAATTGCTTCTAAAATTAATTAACAACAACGATCTCAATCCTTCCTCATAAAGAAACAAGAAGAAGAAATTGCTGTCGCTGCTACTAGTACTGCAACTACTACAAAAGCCACCCGAATACCAAAGCTTTTATTTCCACTAACATCTTCTTCACGTTTGCGAGTGAGGTTAGATTTCTTGGATATGTGCCAATAGGCACAATAGACCAATCACAGGCTCCGCCACCGTTGCTGTCACTACCCCTTTCGACTCATACCGATTCGGCAACGTTACTACTCATGTTGGAAGAGCCCGGTGCTGATACCTTCTTTAAACAATATGCGGAACTACCTCGGTACTATCTTGAACTTATGAATAGAGATACCGAGCACATAATTGTTACTACATACGGAGTTACGTGTAACATCAATACCGATAAATATCTAATTGGTAAATATGCTGTAGAAATTGTAGGCAACGATCTAATTATTAAAGGACATAAATATGAAGGCACGCCTGGCTTATATGAATTGCTTATTATGAAGAAACCGAATCTTTCACGAGTTGCACAATCCAATAGAGACTAGTATAGACGAATAATACTGAGCACAAATGTTATAATTTTACCCCTACCGGTCAAATAAGGGGCAACAAATACTACAAGTACGTAAATGTAATTCAACCTATATTGGATGAAGGCGAAATACAGGAAATGTCGACTGCTGCAGCGACACACATAGCAAAAAAGAATGTTATAGTAGTCTAGGCGGTGAACTCTTCAAAGAAGTATATCCTAATGGAAATCCACTAGAGTACAAGTATTAGGACAACGTTCACGAATTACTCGACAAATTACAGCTGCTTTGGGCAGAAGCACTTGCAGGTCATTCAGCTCACGACAACGAAATAGTTGCAATTTTGGAAGAGCTAGCCGAGGCCGGTTACATATACATGCCTACAAAGAACGACTTTTTAAGTGTATGCCGTCAATAAGGTTTAGCTATTGTTAAAGTAATAATGTATAAACAACAAATCGTAAAGGATCTGCATAAACCTGCTAGGGAAAACTATCCTCGAAGGCGAACAATAATTAAAGGGCTAGATGAGTCATGGTAGGCAGGTTTAAGGGAATTTATACTTTACGCCAAACAAAATAAAGGTTACAAATACATTATAGTTGTCGTTGATTGTTATTCGAAATTTTTATGGACTCGCCCGTTAAAGTCAAGGACCGGTGAGGATTTTACTAAAGCTAAGGCTTCGATTTTTAAAAATAATGTGTGGCGTATTCCTCAAAATTTGCAGATTGATAATGGCAAAGAGTTTTACAACAATAAATTTGCAAAGTTAATGAAAACCTACATCAATCATTACTCTACTTATTCGACAAAGAAAGCTGCAATGGCAGAACGAGTTATTAGAACTCACGATTTGTACAAGACTTTTAGTCTGCTCGGAAAGTATCGTTGGATTTATGTCCTGGATGACTTCAGGAGCAACTATAACAATCGTAGACATAACACTATTAGAATGAAGTCTGAAGACGTTACTTCTAACATGAAACTCGATCACGTCTATAATAAATTAGAAGTATTCGGCAAACATCGTTACAAAGTTGGTGACGTAGTACGAATCAGTAAATTCAAAGGAGTATTTGAAAAAGGATTTACGCACAATTGGTCCACCGAATTATTTAAAATTGCTAAAATTCAAATTACCCATGCGGTTACCTATAAACTGGTCGACACGCAAAATCATCCCATCCTGGAAGGCTACTACGAACAGGAACTCTAAAAGATGACTCATGATGATGTCTACCTAGTCAAAAAGGTGCTTAAACGCGAAGGAATTAAGGTTTACATCAAATGGCTTGGATTTACAAGACACGCCTGGGAAGATGCTTCTGTTTTACTTAATTTTAAGTTTTTAAATGTATAATAGTTCAATAAAATAATAAGATTTAATTATATAGAGAGTGTTTGTTTTATTTTTAAACATACATATTACTATTATTAAAAATACAAATTCAAAAAACAATTAATACAGTGTTTATTTTATTTTTAAACATTCATATAATTATTATTAAAAATACAAAATGTTTATTTTATTTATAAACATACATATAATTATTATTAAAATTAATTCAGAACAATTTCTATGTCGCCACTATTGAATGCTGTTGTGCCCTTAAAAATTAGGGAATACGTGTTGGGAGTGAATTCGGAAATTTTTCCCTCTATGACATCAACTATTCGCTTTGGTAAAAATTCAACACTCGGCCAATTTAGCTTTTGCGTCTTTTTCAAATTTAATATTTATAATAACTAGGTTTAAAATATTATAGCTTACGCCTCTCTCTAGTTCTTTTATATTAACGAATTTTTTCAGCGATGCACAAGCATTTATTGCGCTTAAATCCATTTTTAAAATTAAAACAAGATAGAATTCTAAATTTCAAAAAATATTTAATGCTTACTTGAGTTTAAAGAAGAAGAAAACAAAAGATTTACACGAATAGAACAGCTGAATTGTTCTCTGCAAGAGTCACCTTAACAATGCTGCTGATGAATATTTATACGTAATTAATTCCGTTCACAGGATATGTGGTTTTATTGATAACAAAATAACTTTACTAGTTTTTTCCTGCTTGCAAAATGATTATTTTTTTGACAGGATATAGGATATATGGTCTCATTGACAACAAAATAAATGTTTTAGTATCTTTCTGCTTGCAAATGTTTATTTCTAATAAATATTTATTTTTTAAAACATTCATTGTTCGTTAGTTGTCAGTGTCACACACATCATGGACTCCTATTCATTATTATTTAAAGAAACTAACAGATACACACCTCCAGTTGATTCGGGGAGGTATTTTCAAGACAAGTAAGTTTTATTCTAATTATTTTTTCTTTTACTTCTAACAACTTATTTTACAGTTTATAAACGGCACGCAACCGTGTCTAAACTGCAGGGCTTATTTTTGCTTTTGCAAAAAATCATTATCGTTTCATTGCATAGCAGATAGGTAATTTTATTTAATTTAACCGCAAATGAATACTTATTCACCTTTAACCTTGTTTTACAGACCTGAAGAAGCTGCGTATCTGCTGCTGCTGTGTGATGAACCCCCTAGAAGATGCCCCTGTAATACCCATAAATCCAAATGATAGGTAAGTTACTTTTCTAGTTTTCATTTCAATGTTAATTTTATTATTATTTACAGGGTCATTGATTTAATAACACCAAACAAGTAAGTTTTAAACTATCTATTTCTATTTTTATGTTAATTTTATTATTTACAGATTTATAGATTTAGTAACACCAACTCCACGTCCATAATCATCATCATCATCTACAAATTAGTAAGTTGTAAACTATCTATTTTTTATTTTTCATGTCAATTTTCTTATTGCAGATATGTAAAATTAGCTGTTTCAAATCTTAAAATTAAATTTGTAAATAATGAAATTGTATGTAGAAATATTTATGTAGAAAATTAATAAAAATATATTTAAATTTTGGTCTACTTTTAATCAGTGTTTAAAAGTAAAAGTCAAATAATATAACAAGTTTAGCAAAGCCTCAAACGCCGATAACTACAATGCTTCACTCATAGATAGCGTATGCGTTAACTTTTTATTTACCAAAGCTTCGAAACCCGATAATGAAATAGCTACACCCATAAATGGCGTATGCGTTCACTCTTTGTTTATCAAAGCCTCTAACACCGATAACTACATTGATACACCCATAGATGACGTATGCATTACCTTTTTATTTACCAAAGCCTCAAACACCGATAACTACATTGCTGTACGCATAGATGGCATATGAGTTCACTTTTTATAATTATATATATAAATTGGGGCCCCAACTAGGACTACGCCCACTATTCCTATACCTAGGGTTACCCCCCCCCCCCTTCAACATCTAGCGCTTCGCCCCCAGACACTCTGGTAGCCATCTTTAATATTTTTAAATATTGTCTCATTGCTAACAAAATAACTTTGTAAATATTTTTTTTCGTTGAAACATCATGGCATAGAATTTAAAAATATATTTTAAAACAAATATTAAATATTTTCTATTGTGAAATGAGATAATTCTTATCAGTATCCTGTAGTAGTCTATTAATAATGTATAATTAAAATGCATTACAATCAAAATTGATTTTTTAAAACAGAAAGAATATTAATTTTACAAAAGTCCTTTTCAAAAAGGCATTTTAACGCAGCATACGTGACGTCATTTTTGATTTTTTAATTTTCTCTCGAATATGTTAGTGTTATTATTTAAAATAAACCCAATACGTATGTATAACTAATTTTACAAGTCCTTTTGTTTGTCTTGGAATGATCACGTGGACAATGTGTCCAAAAGATTAAACGTGTGCTATTATCAAATAAAAAAATTAATAACATTTTCTTCTCTTAATACTGCCATCACCTTTTACTGTAGTAATTTTTTCAGCACTATCTCATATGGAATTCTATTGTGGAGAAATTGTAATAAATTAAAAAAAATATTTATACAAAAAAAAGTTATCAGACTCTTAGTTAATCTGAATTATAGGAACTGTTGCAAAGAGCACTTTATTAAATTAAAAATTTTGACAGTTCCAAGCATTTCTATATATAATTGTCTGCTTTATATAAAAAGCAACAAGCATCGTATGCAACTAAATTCTAACTTTCACGAGTACCATACTAGAGGGAAACGTTTACTCAGTATACCTCATCACAGCCTAAATAAAACCCAACAATTAATTAAGTATTTAGCCTTAAAACTATTTAATAAATGTCCTGATGACCTAAGAGGTCTCCCATGAAGAAAGCTTAAGGATTCAATTAAGTTATTGTTGGCAAAAAGTTCCTTCTATAAGGTAAATGATTTTTTGACGACATAAAATGTACCATTTTAATAAGCAATAAACAATAATTATTATTATTATTAAAAAATAACTTTTGAATTTTAGCGGTGGACATACATGACATCATTTGTAACAAATTCTTAAGTTTAAGTTTGAATATTATTTTAGCGCCACAAATCTAGTATTTAATTTTACTAGTCCACTGGTTTTTTGTTAAATTATTTTTGAATTTTAGCATGTCATATGTGACGTCATTTTTAACAAATTCTTAAGTCTGAAATTACTTGTTAGAGATTTTTTCTCTTAAGTTAAAATTTGAATATTTTAGCACCATTTTTGTTTTTCTAATTTTCTCTCAAATATGTTGGTGTCATTATTTAAAATAAATCCAATACGTATGTATAATTAATTTTATAAGTTCTTTTGTTAAAAAATAGCTATTTTGAATTTTAGTGGGGGGCATACGTGACGTAATTTTTCTCTTAAATTTAAAATGGAATATTTTACCCGCCATTAAATCTAATAAGCATTTAAATAATTTTACAAGTTTTTGTATTGAAAAGATATCTATTTTTGAATTTGGCGGCATACGTAACGTCAGTAACAATTTCAAATTTGAATACCCGCCATTATATAAATTTAAACCTCCAGCCTAATTTCACTTGCAAACATGACCGCGGCAGTCGCTGCACCCAAGTTACAAACCTAACCTGTAACAAATAACGAGCTTAGTCAAGTTATAGACCTAACTTTTAACAACATCTACATAGCTACACAGATAGATGGCGTATTCATTCACTTTTAAATAATGGGCCCCTTTTCTACTGCTGGGGCAGAGTTCGGGGGCCCATTCCTACACTTAGTGTTACGCCCCACTGCAACATCTAGTGGTGCACCCCCAGACACTCTGGCAGCCATCCTTAAATCCACATCCGTTCCCGTACCACTATAGAGTATCTACTAATCGCATAATTATTTCCTAGGGAATAACTTCGGCCACGACTAAATTTTGTCATGAGAATTCTTTTGTTTGAAAATTGGGTGGGTTTTATCTAAATTATTCATTATTCAGATTGTTACTTTATTATCTTTATATATATATATATATATATATATATATATATATATATA
>JAHWXV010005694.1:0-11439 GCA_024586415.1 Phrixothrix hirtus | reverse complement strand
AAATAACATCAAATGTAGAGGATGGGGAAGCGAGGGCAACTGCCAAAAGCTTCAATGAACTTTCTACATTCACTTATATTACCTTAAATCGTCTAAAGTCCTTTAATCTGGTAAAAACTATTTTAATTAATAAATTAACAGTTGTTTCGAAATTCGCATAAAGCAAGCTTTCCGAAAAGGTATAACATGTAATAATTAATCCACTGTTTACACAAGTTATTTTACTCTAAATTTCCTTGAAGAATCAACTCTTTTACGGTAACGTAACAGTAATGCAAGTTGGGCGTTGTTTTATTTAGATTTTATTAAATAATATTAGAACAATTCTTACATCATATTAAAGTACGACATTTTAGCTTTACGATAAAATGAAATAAGTAGCACTTTCACTGCATCTACGAAATTGATTTATGATCATCGTTTGTTCCATCATATTCCATAGTGCGGTGGTTCGCTTAAACGACTAAATAAATTCCTCATAACAGCAACATAAATGCAAATACTCTCATTTTGTCTTTGGGTTCTTGACTTGATCACATCCTAGAGCTTGTCGTCATAATTGGAAGCAAGAAATTCTTCTTTGAGTGCCTTAACTAAACTAGACCAATTGTCAACTTCAGAACGGATCGCTCTAAACCATATGAGTGCCTTGTCGCTAAATAAATCGATAGCCTGTACAAACAATTGGTCATTCGTAACACTTCTAGCAGCTTTCAATTCTTCTACTCGTTCTAAGAAACTATTTATAGAGACATTTTTATTTTCCGAAAAATGTGAATTCCATTTCGCCACGGCATCACCTTCGCCTGAACTGTACTTTTTATACTGAATGGGTTAGCCTCTGAAAAAGAAGGTTTGAGAACATTAAGTCCGCTTCCACCTTAGGTTTAACCCTTTTAACCTTGTCCTGCAGGTCTTCTAGTTCTGATAAGACCACTTGAGGAACAAGGCTATACGAAAGTTCCTCGTACTTGTTCATCACGGTAGTTAACCTTACCATAAAGTCGGCTTTTAACAATCTCTCCGAGTCAGAAGTTGGATTGGAACGTGAAATTCGAAGACACAAAACGGCCATTAAAGTTTCGATTTCGGATAATTGAGACTGAGGTATGTTATCTTTGAGAACCTTTACTTTCTGATCTACAATTGTCAAATCATCGGTAATGGCTTTCGAGTCGTCAGCAAAAGTAAACGGATAGTCCGTTGACGTAGGAACAACCAATTTTTTTAAAAAAACTTCTTGTAGATGCTTTCTTAGCGTGAATAAGTCGCCTTCAATTGATAAATTGCGACTACGCAATTCGTAGTGGATTTGTGGCAATGTGATTAGGGCAATCTGCAACATGTAACCCATGATCACAGTCTCTCTTATTTATAATGGTTAATTACCAAGTTCTAAATTCCAAATAAGATACAGTGACTACCTTTGAAGAAAATAATTTTCGAAAATTATTTAGAAAATTTCGGTTAATTGTACTAACCAGTATACAAGAATTTACATAAAGATAACTAACGTAGTTCTTCACTAAGAACAGAATTCAACCCTAATGACGTCTGCAGAAACTCAAATCGATTCACTAGCACTCGATATTTGAAAATGGCGCTAAAAAACTATACGACTAACTATGTAGTATGTAATAAATAAGCTGTGTTCAAGAAACAAAACTCAATAGAACTTTCAACAAACGTTAATATTAAAATAAGCAATAAATCACTACGAAAAAATGAATTTTTTTCCAAACGTCAATATTAAAATGACAAACTTAGTTGAAAGATGAAATTATCCCCAAACGTCAAAATTATTACTCTGAAATGGTAATTTCGTGACATACTCACGGTAAGGTATCAAATTAAACTATAGTTTAACGCTACAGTGGTGATTTACAAATATGTAGACGTATAAAAAACATGGAAACCTATCGAACTATTACGATGGTAGTTTCGAAGCCTCACGTAGGGGCACCAATTATATTACTGTCACAAGCGCGTTGGGCGTTACGCTCCATAATGATACTGATGTCCCTCTAGCTTCTCGGAGGAGGGAGGGTTCCAGTAAATTGCACCAGCACCGTCCGCGATCTAAGAGAAACGCTGGAAACGCGTGCAAGGATTCTAAATATAGGGGGGGGGGACGCCACTGCTTCTGGTGGGCCGTATACTGAATAGAACTGTTCCTGGTAACAGGGAAAAACGGTTCCTTGGCCTATAGCTATGTTGTCCCGGGGTTGCCTCTTACCAGGGCCCCAAATAATAATATAATTTAAGACCGTGGCAAAAGTGGAAGGTACCTTAACTAACACATATCCCCTGAAATACAAAGTATTAACTATTAACTTATTCTAAGTTCAAAATCAAAGTCTAGTTGAGTAATACGATATATCTATTGCTAAAGAAATGGCTTATTGGTCATACACACAAAAAAACAACAGGATACAAAAGTTTACAGGTAACTTCTCCATCTCTTGAATGTGGTCTAATCCAAGGAGGTGTGGGGAAAACTAATCAATCTACTATACACTAAAATTATGATTTAAATATACTAGGCACAGTCAATGAAGATATGCGTCCATAAGCTGGACAGGAGGTATGTATTAATAGGCTTCCCTCGCAGTGGGAAGGTTTAGGCTGGCCTTTACGAAGGTTGGGAACTGGGACGACAAATGAAACTGGACTGTCGCCGATATGCATTGATATTTCGCTTACGCCCTTCACAGGCAAACAATAGGGAAGCAAAAGAACAATATTATATAAGGTACCTTAATCTTGTTCGTCACTTCACCGGCCTCTCGATTGCACTCAACCATAATCGTCAATCGTGATTCATTTATGGATTCCTGCACCCTCAGAAGGACCTAGCGTATTCAATGAAGCTACAACGGGGTGGAAAAAGCAGGTGAATCCCCAGAGATACACTACTCAATCTATCAAGCCGGGTATTTCGACATACTACATTTGCGGAGTTCTTACACACACCCGAATACTTCAATCAACGAAATCGCACACACAACCGATTCTTTCAAGTGCAAACTACGCGTGTATTAACTTCCACGCGCGGTTGGCCTCGCAACGAGTTATTACCAATTATACACCGACGAAATCCATCAGATGTGAAAACTCGCCTCAACTGTCAATTTAATTTCGATTACATATTTCCCAATCGTCGCGGAGCGTAGAAAAGCGCGTCTCTCGTGTATTGTGCGACAGGAAACTTTACTTATTTATTATTTTTTTGTTGCCCTGCCAACCACGTCGTTATTCAAAACATACGGTGGCAAATTTAAAAAAAAACTTGGCTTATTAGGTACGGAACGCCAACAAAACCTGATACTTTGCTTTACTAATTTTGAAAATTTAAGTGAGATGATTTGTTCTTAATAATAGTTAGTAAATCAAAACATCTATTACTCTTGGCGCTTGGGCTATAATGGTATTTTTCACCACCTTGGAGTATATTCTACTATTATTTTTAGTTTATACCAACGATAAGGTATTTTAAGTGTGTAATTTCTATTACACAAATACTTTCTCCGTATTTTAATTGACGGATAAATTATTTGCAGAAAATCATTTTCATTGTTAATAGAATTAGAATTGATGTAATTTCATTAAAATTTAAAGAATTCACGGTTTCTTGCTACCAAAATTACTCGCAAAAGCCATAAGAGCAATTTGCTTTCGATTAAATGTACACCCTATTACTTCAACACTTTATTTTTAAACAATTCGATATAAGGTGGTACATGAAAATTATTATTTTAAACGCTGTATAAGATAATACACAGTAACACACAGCAGGAGTAACGATTACTGTTCGAGACGGCAGTCAAACAGAGTCGTACTAAGTTACAAGGTTGTACCCAAATTTGTAGTTGTCAATATTTCAAAAATGATACGTTTTTGAAAATATATCCATAAGAAAATTTTGTTTTACAATTCATAAAAGATATCCACAATTTCTGTATATTTATATTTTTGGGACGCCCTGTATAAATAATATGTAGTGCAATCTTTTTCTCCAAAACTACTTGAAATATTCTTTACAATTGGAAGTTAAATGAAGCATCATTAAAACAACAATGTCACAAAGTAATACTCAGAACCTAGTCTAATTTTATTTTTTCATATTTCATCTCAAAATTTTGCTACCTTTGGATAGTTTGAAGTGTACTAACGTAGTACTTTTTGTTTAAATGTTTGTGTTTAATTATTCAATATTATTCGGATTTGAAAATCTGCATTTAATTCTTCTTGAATTCAAAGATACTCTTATATAATATAGCACTAAGCTCGTTTTCAGGTAATTTAGCATTGTATTTAAGCAAATTTAAGCAGTATTTGTAACCTCGCGAGTTAACTAAAAATAAGGGAAGTTCACAAAAATAAGTTGGTGGTGAGCTCTAGTGATTGTTTTTAATAATTTTTTTATACGAAAGGATCCTTTATTTAAACTCTATATTACCGAAACTTACTATTTTTAATCAGTTTTAATAAAGTCCGTAAGAATAGAGTTGAGGAACTATACATACATATATAATTCAAAACCTAACCATGCAGTTAAAGTTGATATATTAAATAATTGTCGAAGTTTTTATATTGTTTTAATAATTAAACATAAATAGTAAGGAAAACTATATAATCAATGGCAACTATTTTTTTCCCATACGTAATTTACGTATAGGGAAAAAGTAGTGCGTAATTTACGCATAGGGAAAAAATAGCTGCCAGCTAAACGAAATGAAACAATCGTTCAAGGAACTAAATAACAGCTGACTACAAAATATACAAGTTGTAACATTTGTTTACTTATTATTATAATTTGTAATCTACTTACACTTACAAATGTAAAAGCTTTCACTGTGCAAATACTATTTTTGCAATTTATTAAAGTATACGATTTTGTAAATATTTAAATTAGATATTCGATATTGTATTACAAAATTATATTAATAAACTTTTAATTTGGTATTTGAAGCAATTGCATGCATGGATTTTTATATTGAATGAAAAATAATATAAATATCGACAAAACTTATTACCACTAATTTATTTACATACCAACAGAATTTTGAATTCCTCTTGATAAACGGTTTAGCACTTTTGTTAAATTACAAATTATTCAACACTAAAATTAATTCATTAAAAAGGATGAATGTAAAATAGAATACTTTAGATAAGTTCCTCATTAAAACATGCTCCGAATGACGTTCGAGCTAAACTAGAACTGACGCTCTTACTGCTTCTGAACAAACAAGCAGACAATTTCAGTTTTCAGTAGTGTTGTAAACTATGTTCTAACTTGTAATTAGAATGTATGTATAATCAGAATTAGCTTGAAAATTATGAAATGCACGCAGTGTATTTTAACACACTACAATGTAACTGAGGATTCCGTGATTAAGTTACCCTAGAAACATAACCTATTAAAATTTTCATTTGGCGTGCCTTCCATTACATTTTTAATTATATTAATGGGGTATTACAGAGTTTTAAGAATTAATAATAATATACTTATTTTTTTACTGCATTAATTAAACAATATATGATATTAAACAACATTAAACAATGTTTACAAAACTGTATATTTAGCATATTTACTGTTTTTTTTGCAAAATTGATTAAGTGAAATTTTTATTCTGATACATGTATTAAGAGGAAATTATTTGTGAATCATAACATAATCTTGACTTTTGTAGGACCTAAAAATAAATGAATGCTGAGAATTGTTCTAATTCTTAACGTTCTTGTTTTAGAAAATACACTCAAAGTATTAATAACGGTTATATTGGAAAATTAGAAGTTTTAGTGACGAACGAAAAAATTCCTTTTCACTTAAAATTGGATTCGATCTTGCTCATTAATTTATTTATCTCTTTAAAATGATATATTTCAAATTTGGAGTATTATGGATAGCTATTCGACTTTTTAACAAATAACATCCTCATTAAAAGTTTTTTTCAGAATGTAAATTGTAATCCCGTTAATATAAAACTTTTTGCAGTCCTAGTTATTTAGTAATTAAATTAATCTGATACGTGTTTCGTTCTTATTATTGAAACAACATAATCAAAGTAAAATAAATAAAATAAACAAAAAATATTTATATAAGAATATATTTAAAATATATAGCCTAATTTAAAAGCATTATTGTTTAAAATAAGAAGATATATTTTAAATATTCACGTAGATGTATGTTTTTTAGTTTATTTTATTTATATTTTATTTTGACGATGTTCTTTTAATATGTACGAAAATATGTCAGACGAATTTAATTATTAAATAATTAAGATTGGCAAAATTTTTATATTAATGAAATATTATTTAAAATTCAATTTTTAAAACGAAAATATGAATTTTAATCATAAATGAAAAGGAAATCTTTGTACGTGCATCTAAAACAAGAAAAAGCATCTTTAGAATATGAAAAACATTTAATAGTAAATACAAGGTTGCTTTGAAATAATTTCAAACATTTCAGCCACGTATTTTTTACACCTTAAACATTCACAAAAGAATACTAAAAAAAAATTAAACAGCTTTAATTTGGGAAGTTGAATTTAAAAAATTCTAGCGAAAAATGTTTAGTCTAGGGAATAGATGCTGAAAAAGGGGCCTTACCTCACAAAGGTCAAGTAGTTTGAATTTTTTGATAGGTCATATGGGTCAATCCCGTTGTTCAGAATCCAAGTTTTCGATCTCTCCTTCCTTGTGCGCTTGCCGTGGCACATCAAAAATCTTAGTGTTTTGAAAGTCCCAACGTGTTTCAGCTTAACGATCATACCTTTTTACCCCCATGCACCTTAGATGGAAAAATTATGAGTTACAATTGTAGTGCATTAAATTTTGTACAACTTTTACATACAAAGTTTTTTCAGTAAGACTATTATGTAGAGTTATAAATTTTTGATAGGTCATATGGGTCAATCCCATTGTTCAGAATCCAAGTTTTCGATCTCTCCTCCCTTGTGCGCTTGCCGTGGCACATCAAAAATCTTAGTATTTTGAAAGTCCCAACGTGTTTCAGCTTAACGATCATATCTTTTTACCCCCATGCACCTTAGATGGAAAAATTATGAGTTACAGTTGTAGAGCATTAAATTTTGTACAACTTTTATATACAAAGTTTTTTCAGTAAGACTATTATGTAGAGTTATAAATTTTTCGTAGAAGTGTTACTTTCTCAAAACGTTTGTTGAGTTCTTCGATTACATATCCATAACCGTATGTCGCAAAGAAATACATCTCCAGTACAGGTGGTAGAACCCCATATTTGCTACAATTTTTGTAGCAAAGATTACTATCTACGACTAAAACAAAGGAGTTACATTGCTCAGAATGGTTATGAGCTGAAAATTCATGCCAATTTGAGTATATGTAGAAGTAATAGTAAAAGAGCTTCTTTTCGCAAAGTTAAACAACTTTGATGAAAAATTAAACGCACAAAGTAGATACTATGATCATAGTTAGTTCCTCCTTGACTTCATTAGTTAACAGTTTAGTTAGATTGTTTTCTTCATTGTCGTCAATTGAAATGGCCACCGTATGTTGCACGTTTTCTCACAACAGTTTTTACAAGTTATGGAGCAGTTAATGCCGGCCTTTCTAGAACGGCAGGTTTTCTTGTACTGACAGGAAATGTAGGTCAGAATTCATTGATGAGCTAAATCATATCTGGTTTTAATAGGAACAAGTGGCTAGGGCTTTCTAGTAGGTCCGTTAATGCAAGAACTTGGTGCTACGTGCGGAAGGCACAGTACATAGTAGCATCCTATGTCGGTGATAGCTTTAAAAGGGCGAACTTGATGCCAGCAGCAGATAATAGCGCACTGCATCTAATGTTGTTGCCATGTCACCACCTTTCAGAGCGATAGTTGAAATATAGGTTTGTCAAGAAAAGTAACAGATTAGTACCCTCCTCATTGATCTCCACAGAATCATACACTGCAGCGATGGATACAGCAAATTTTACAATAAGCAAGTCAGCTTCTTTTACTGCTTGTTTTGAATGACCGTGTCCTTTAGGAGTAAATTAAAGAGAAGCTTGTTATTTTCGTTCACTAGGAATTTTTATCTATTAAAAATGGCATCAACTGAAGGATAAATGTGGCCACTTCTGAATTTTTCAGTACTCTTGGTAGTATGTTGGAATCGTGTACAGTGCCATGAATTAGAGATGGAAATGACATCTTTCAACAAGACAATGCTCATTCACACCGTGGCAACATTATTTGCGAGCCTTAGTATGGTTTATAAAGTGCTGGATAGGTAGAGGTGGGTGGAAGGTATGGCTCACGCTTTTATACTTATAGTTCTGAGATTAAATCAAGCAAAATCTATACTGTGTGCACTAGAAAGAGATAATCAAATAAGCTGTTACAACTGACGTGTTTTGTCGTGTGTGACAAGGAATTGAATATTGATTGTATTTGTGTAGGACAAAAAACAGAAGATACATCTAATTGCACTAAATCCTGTAAACAAACTGTGAGTTAGCCTTTAAAATTTTAAATTTCCAATATACGTGGTTATATAGATAAATAGTTTTCAAATCCCACTTTACAAACACACAATGTGGTTGTTTCTTGGGCTATCTGATTTTTCTATTCTGAGCTTATCAAAACCAACATACCATCTGAGTGCCGAAAAGGCAGTAATCTTAATCAATATGCCACGGTAATCCTTATACATGCCTTTAAATTACTAATTGTTACCTTTTGTATCTACCCCGTTTTCAACTAAAGCAGGTGACATCTGAAGGATGGTTATTATTTTCATTTTATACGTCGCAAGGCAAATCTCGCCTATGACAGTTTGGAAGTTATTGTTAATTATTGCTATGTATCTTTTAACCATAATTATAGATGAGATAAGTGATAAAGCACTAGAAATTTTGATTTAAGTTCGGATCCGAGAAACTAACAACATAACAGAAAATTAACAATAATAATAAACAACCATAATTATACAATTTTAATATCTATAACATTACATAATATTAAGTATTGGAATATTCTCTGAAAATTCAAACTCCGATGCTCTCAAGCACAGTTTGAAGATGACGAATTTTTAATTTTGCTCTGATCAGAAATCAACTGAGAATCAAAGTTGCCAATTGTAGATGAGAAGAGATGATTGTGCCCAATTGCCACAGTTGAGACGTTTTGCGATGAAGATTTTCTTACAATCTTCCTTCACCTCTATGCTTAAGTCTGAGTTTATGGTCGAATTATAATTGAGCTTGTTTACGTAGTATGAAAACAGATATAACGTAGTTACCGCCCATTTATATTGGGATCTATTTAAATATGCATTTTATAACTATTTACATGTACCCTGTTGCGCTTTGAACATCGAATTCAAATTAACTTTATACGTCAGTTGCTACTACTTTATAAATCAAAATAAAGATCCTTGCCCACCTTTACCACCGATATCTCAAGAAATAAACATTTTATAAAACAATTTATAGTTACTGTCTGCGTTACCTTGTTAAGAGGAACCAATACACAACAAGTCATTGTGAAAATTAATTTTTAAAGATTTTCTTTCGATCGCCATTTAATTTCAATTTTTTCTTAAAATTGCGAAGAAATGTGACTTACAAGATTATAACTTTTTGATTTTTTCATATTATGAAAGTGTGTAAAGCCAAGTGATAAATAATATTAAATAGGAAACATTTTCGTTTCATTCCTCGATGCATTAAAAAATTTTCCTATTATTATTATTTGTACTCGTACTGTAGAATAAGACGCAGGGATGCTCGCTTTCCGTTTTACAATAAGGTTAAAATATATTGCAGAGAGTAAATCATTTTTAATGTTCGCGATGGATTTATTCATAAACATTTTTGGAAGTAAGTACTACTTACAACGTGTATCTAGGGTCCTAATATTTGAATCGAATATTATCAAATTTGTATTCACCGTCTCACCACTATAATTTTAAAACGTGAATTTTTTAAAATAATTTTTGCTGCTATACTTTTGTGGCTTGTGTAAATTGGATTTCTATATTTATGAATTGCTCTTGCGTCGAATACTGATATTCCTTTTATTTAAACAAGGAAATTGGAGAATTTTATAATATCACATCTTATATCTTTTATAAATAATTTGATTATAAGTTAATTAGGAATTTATCAATTGAAAGAATTATATTAATTTCAATCAATTAATATTAATTGCAGTATTTTTGATGTTTAAATTGCTTCTTATAAAGAGTTAATTGAGTTTAGGAATATTGTTTTATTTTAATTATTCTTCTTGATAAATTCCTGCCGCTTTAAATTTAAATAATTGAACAATTTGGCTTAAATGTCTTAGTATTAATTATTAAAGATACTTACCTAATATGTATAAGATTGTCATATATTTCATAATTAAGACCCTTAGAAGTCAAGGGGCATAAATTACGTTTAAAATGCAAAGACTTTTAGCAAGTCTGAATATAAATAGTTTTTCTGTTTGCCCACAGATTTACTTCCGAGCCTCTTTTTATTTGTTGTTCTATGTCTCCAACACATCTACCCAAATGAACTATTATACTCTGCACTTACATTTCTGTAAAAACGTTACTTATGCATTCCCTTGGCTTCTATTGGTTTCAATTTTTCTAAGTGAGTTGCCTAAATAGATATAAGCACACCTTTTTATAAACTACGAAAAAGCACAAATCAAATAATTTAAAGTGGTATTTGAGCTACACGCATATAAAATTAATTTTACATTGTATTATGTATTTGACCATTACTACTACGCAATTGCAATACATTTCTACCCTTTTTAACCTATAACATTTAGATAACATTAGATATAAATTTGCGACCTCTTAATTTTCTCTCCTTTGTCTCTCGCCACTGGCACCACGTCCGTTATTTACTATTCTTAGTAACACGCTGCAGAAAAGCCTAGCAATGTAGATGCAGATATATAATTTTATTATTACAGAAGGATTGTAGCATTTCAGTATTTTGAATTTTGTTTAAAACAAATTGAATTGTAGATTGTTATATTTCAAACGTTACTTTCACAATATTATAACATCTACATCTTCTTTTAACTGATTTATTTAATATAATTTATTTTAAATTTTGAGGTTGAAAATATTTTTGGTGGGGCGCTACGTATTTTAGTAATATTTATTTATATAATTAAGTTGCAAGCACAAGATACATATGTATACAAATATTTGCAATATGCTGAAATTCAATTGTTTACGTCAGAGCATTGATTCTATATACATAGATAGATACTTCATATGACGTCAAAAGAAACCGAATTATAGTTCAAAAGGTTATGCTAGATGTCAGTGACTGTTCAAAAGCGCGAAATGTCGTATTTTCGGGTTCATTTTATAGTGCAAGGGTAGTCCGGTATGTAAATAACACAGACAAATGCATACAAAGCTATTTAGAATCGAGTGCAATATTTTTATTTATTC
>JAHWXV010005687.1:0-10060 GCA_024586415.1 Phrixothrix hirtus | reverse complement strand
ATATTGTGGAGCTGCTTGAGATGCCCTGCATAACTAACAGCTGAACATATTATTTTAAGTGAATGAACTATGAACACCTGACGCGCTATTTCAAATTACTGCGTGCAAATAAGTCCGGGGATCATTTCATTTATAACGTAGCGTTTTTTACAAATGTATAAATGCTAAATTATCAGTATTTTTAGGTTTTATCAAATGTTCTTAAAATTAGTGCCATGTTTTTTAGCATTAACGACCAACGCTGGTGAGATCTTTTATTGTTAATAGGAGTGCATTACAAATGTTCTACGGAAGTCGAGTTCATTTATTAGTTTTAAGATAGATTTTTTAGCCGTAAGAGAAAGTAGCTGATGCAGTCTTTTAGTGAGTCTGTTTTATTGATAACTTTAGTTACTGAAATTCCTCTAATAAACTATTTGTCACTTTTTATTTAATGTATTACGGATTGCGTTGTCAATTGATCATTTAGTTACTAATTGCATTTCTATAAATTAAACTTCAAACACTTAAATTATTAGTTAACTGGGTAAAATTCGAACGTACAAAATGTAAGTTATTGATTGTAATTGAGATAGATTAGTGTTTTACCAAATAAACAAACGACTGTAGTAATTTACCACACGTAGTAGGCGTATTTATTTGTATTCACATTTTCCTGCAGTTCTCAAAAGTTGACAATTTTGTCCAAAATGTGTTCTTTTTATGCAATTTTCTTGTTAGTGTACAGTACATGTTACATTTTGTCAGTGGATTTTAAAATCACCTTGTATGTATCAAATAATTTTTATATTAATAAATTCATAAATAATTTATAATTAATACACAATAGTGTTACAATAAAAGCGAAATTAAATGATTTAAAAGAATACGTTCCACTTACTTTTTATTAAAACAGCTAACGGCCTTCAACTCAAAAGTGTACATAAATAGTAACAGTAATATGCTATTATGATAGTACAGCATATCAGGTTAGTATCCACGACAGATTGTTACGCGAAAATTTATAAACATCTTTTTCGAATTGGATTAAAAAATTTTACAAATTTGTGTTCACAAACGGCCTGGGTACATGTGTATTAACGATATTATTTCTCATACCGAAATAAGCGGAGCTTTTAAAATAATCCAATAATAGATTATTTCCCAGTCTTTAAGAACCCAATAATTTAATCCAGATTTGATAGGAAACAATTCAAAGAAAAAAAATACCGCTTAGTAAGGGAATTCGTCAAGCCGATTTTCAAAAAACGCATATAGAAATTGTTATTGAGTGCGTTAGATGTCGCTACCAACAACTAAAATTGTAAACGTGAAGATTTATCACACTATTTCAATCAAGTCTGGTGTGAGACAACACACGCCTTTCGCTTACGCACATAGTTATGCAAATAGTGTCCACAAATGATTAAATTATTAGTTACGTATATTTTGCAAACGATAATTGTAGCGGTCACTTATCCAAGTTACTGGGCAAACGAAAGGTTGCTTAACTCCGGAAATTTTTTCTGATAACTTGCTTCAACGCATTTTTTTAGGAAAACCGATAAGTTCACGTAAAACGTCATTAAAGTCATTAGTGTAGCAAATTTAAAAAAAATACTATAACTGTTTTTGGGAAAATTGCAAAAAAACTTACAAATCGCAAGAATAAAGCGGCACTTCCCATCATTCAATTTTAACTAAATTCTTGACCGCTCATGTGTGAAAGATAAAAAACTTAAATATAAAATTTCACTTTTATATGATGTTCTGTTTTTGAGGTATGTTGTTCACAATTAATACTTTAAGTACTTCCGGTTACTCGATTTTTAAAAATTTATTAGAGAAACTGTTTCGTTCATATAAAAAGGAATGAAGTGGCGAAGAAATGTACGAAGTTTTAAAAATATCGGTATAGCTGATTTCAAAAAAATTGGGAAAAACGAAAATTCGAAAAATGTCTAAAAATGACAGAAATAAAATGGAATTTCCGGTTATTAGATCTTAACCAAATTTTTGATTTGGCATACAAAGACGGTTATGACCACAGATGTAAATTTTCATTCAACTGGGACTTTAGTTTCATAGTTATTTCATTTAGAGTTAACGATGACGGTACTTCCGGTTAATCGATCTGTGGAAATGTTTCTGAGAAATAACCTATGATAGGTCATTAAATGGCTAAGGCTCATTTGCACCATTCTCACTTAGATCTAAGCTTTAGTTAATTTTGTAATAATGGTTGTAACCACAATTGTTTCTATGGCAATAAAACAAAGTTTAATTATGCATGTAATGGTTCTAAGCAATAAGTTTTAAAAAAATCGTTATAGCCTATTTCGAGAAAATCGCGAAAAACGAAAAATTTGGATAATATCTAAAAATAACAGAAATAAAGTTGTACTTCCAGTTATTTGATTTTAACAAAATTCTTAATTTACCATACAAAGATACTTAGGACCTTAAATATAAATTTTATTTATCTAGGACTTTCAGTTTCATAGTTTTGTACCTTGGAGCATAAAGGGTGGTTGTTCAAAAACTAACTTTCTCTGTACAAGTATTTCTTTAGTTTCATTGCACGTCGCCAACTTTGTGTTGCCGTATTTCACTCTTATTTTAGGAATTATAGATATCGTTTTTAACTTCCGCCTTTACAATATGTTACGTTTTTAAAAAATAAAAAATATCTTAATATTGTCCAAAATTTATAAGCTTTTTATGGACATGGGGCTTTTTTTAAATTGTATTTTTGGACACCTGCCCTTTTTCATATATATTTGAGCATAAGTTTATTGTAATACTCAGAAAACGAAAATAATTAATCTCAAACGTTCAATTATTAATGTTCAAAAAATAAATACATATATTTTATTACCAAAAGCAAAAATATCTGTCTATACTAAGAATACAAGTTGTGTAACTACCTGGATACCCAGGTACATATGGAGACTTTACAGGTTGTCCTACAAACGCATTTTTTGCATCAAGCTTTTATACAGAAAGATTGTGACATCGGTCTTTTTGGAATTATCAAAAATTAAACTAGAAGGGCTAGGACACAAGGCTTCTTCCCCACATAAAAATAACACTAATATAGACTTCTAGATCGCTAAGACACAATTGTTGAAAAAATGGAAACCCGCCCTTTATGCTCCAAGGTACAGAGTTATTTTATTCATAGTTAATGGTAAAAGTACTTCCGGTTACTCGTTTTATGGAGATTTTTTTGAGAAGCCATTTTAATTATATGAAAGGACATTAAATGTCTATGAAATAAAATAAATTTAAAATTGCGAAAGCAAAAAATGACAAGAGGTTAAGTGGCACTTTCGGTTATCCGATTTTAGTGAAATTATTGCAGTCGCGTGCGAGCATGGATACAAACTTAAATATAGAATTTTGTTTATCTACCACTTTGGATTTTCGAGATACCCTTTTCACACACCCACACACAGGCGCGCGCGCATATGCACACACATACGCATACGCACACGCACACACACATACTCAAACCAATTTTTATAAACATGATTTTCAGACTCAGTAGATCCGAAAACGTGTATTTCCACTAAAATTTTGACACCGAAAATTTTGGAAGAAAACAATACTTTCTCTATATTTCATATAAGTAAGAGAAAGTTATACTTCTTCCACTAAATATGAAAAGTAAACTCCAGTTTATATTTGATTTACTCTTGTATGTTTTGATATAACTACGTCACTTTAAAGTAGTATTACTTTAAGTGATCTTACTTTAAAATATTTTAAATTATTAAATAAAAACATACGTAAGCATTTGAAATATAATTTTTTATTTAGGCCGATTTCAAAATGAAATTTAATTTTAATTTGTAAATTAGATATGTAAATCTTAACGCTTTCCTAATTCAGCTTCCTTCTAAAGATCGCTTCGATAACTCCAAGAGGAATTACGGCGAGCTTACGTTGCGTTTGAATTAGTTTTTGGAATTTTTAAAAAATGTTTTTTTATAATTTTTAAAAGCTAAAAATATGCTTTGTTTACTTGATTAAAATTTCAAAGTTGATTTGCGTTAATTTTAAATAAATATTAAAATGCTTTTTGGAAATATTTTTTGCAAAATTTTCATGTCTCGAAAGTTGTTAGCAAGTCTTTGTACAAATCTGGAAATAGGCCATTTATTTTTATATATTAACTGAAGTTTTTCTTAAATTAATTTTAACACAAATTGATAATAGAAAATGCAATACTTAAAAGCGTTTATGATGGTTTTGAAACTAAAGTAAATATCAATTATCAAAACTTCAATAGCAGATCACTACTTTTGTGGCACTTACCAAGCTGGTAATGTTTTAAAATTTCATGTGTTAGTACCGTTTGACACGTTATTAAATTTTTGCATACATTTTAAATTAAAAACTGTAAGAAATATGTGTAAAAATTTTGTATGACATCTATGTATATTAAATTTTATTTGAAATTTCATGATGCGTTTGCGCGTTTGCACTTTACCTTTTAACCAAGACATAATTATTTTTCCAGTTTAAAGTCGATGTAATAATATATGTAGTAAAATGCCCTTATTAACAACTATGTATGTACGTAATAAACAGAAAAATTCCAAATACACATAAACTTAACCTAACTTTAGTGTAATCTTCGTAATAGTAATTCTGCGCATTTTGTTTGCGCATATTTCTATTAAAATTTGTGGGCAATTGCATTTGTATCGCAATAAATTCTATATGAATTTATTTTAACAAATTAAAATATTTATGTAAACAAGTTTGCTCTTGTTAGCAGTAACGCAATTGTACGTTGATGAAATAATTATTTCAGCTAGACAAAAATAATATTTTAATAAATTAAAATTTTCACTTCTAGGGATCGACTTGACAAGATTTCACTTAGCAGTAATGCAAGCTTACGTCAGATTAGATAATTATTTCTGTCAGATACATGCGATTGTGTTATTATGCTTGTTGTCGAACCTATTTGAATGAAAATAATATTACGTACTTACCATCTTTCCACCTGGGTACTGTAACAAAAAGTTTGTCGTTCCAAATTTCAATTCCTACAGGAAGATTGTTTTTTGGGATAAATTCTCCTGTTACTAAAGCTTGATATTTTTCTTCAATTGTTGGATATGCATAATTTAACGCATTCCACTGAAATACCTCTTGAAGTTTCATTGTTGATAGGGTAAATTTAATATGTAAAAGTAACCATATTAACTGGCAAATGACTTTCATACTGATGCCTAAAATAAGCAGGTTTTTATTTTAAAATAAATATCTTAATTTTAAAACTCACTTTTTTTCATCAAAATGGTGGATGCGCTGATCACTATAGGCAAATTTTTACACCTTCTGTTAAAATAAAATTTTTAATTTTAGTTTATTTACAATTTGCTAAAAGGTACTTTAATTACGTATATCTACAATATCACTAAGGTAATTGTCGGCAAGTCGATAAATATATACCCTCCACGTTTCGCGAGAGAAAAAGTAACAAGCGCCTAACCATTAAGGAAAGTGATTGAATTGAGCAATAAGGATAGCAAGATTTATTTTCTATCAATTTCTATAAAAATTGAAAAAATGTAGAATGCTCCTTAAATTTTGAAAGATGGGTACTATGCCTCTGTGTTAATTTCTTCGATTGGCGAAAAGTGAGGATTTATGATTGTTAAATATATTAAGTCAAAAAATCTATGTTTATAAACACGATTATATAAGAATATTTAACATCTTATCACACATTTACTGGCCTCATTTTATTTTTAATTGTTAATTTGATCTGACACTAGCTATAATTGTTACCGTAGTAAAACGTTGATATTATACAATTTGTGAGTTAATTAAGTTAATTTGCTTGTAAAACATTGAAACTAAGTCGGGCTACTATTACTTTTTTAGATTTTAAGAGTTCTATTTGCTGAATGTAATTTAATGTGCCAGTGCGTGTTTTCTTAATAAACGTTTTTGACTCAACATGTCTTCACCGACATTACCTGCCACGCAAAGTAATTGCGTTATGTATATCTCTATAATTATACTGTAAATCGTATTTAACTATTTATTTAATTTTATATTACACCTTTCCCTTGTGTCATATTCAATTACTCGTACAAAAATTACGATTTGATAGCTTTCAGGACTAACCAAATTTTGTCTAGATTCAGATTAACACTTTCACATACACATAATTTGATTTTTCATTTCAAACTTGCATTAAAAGATTTCATACGTTGGAAAATAGGAAGAGAAGTACTTGCGATCATTATTTTCAAACTTGTGAATCGTGAAATGCCTGTCATGAACATAAATAATTGTTATTTGTAGAAATATTTTCTTTCGACATTGTATTCCTAGTTTCATTAGAATCTGATTTACAAAACAAATATTTATTGCTTCATACGTGGTGTGGCTCGCAGGTAGTATACTAAATCTTAAAATTTCCGGAAGCCTTCGCCGTCGCAACCATTTTTCCGAAATCTTGGTTAATGGCCGAGCTGAGAGAACGACCGAGTATTTTGTTGTTTGCACCAATAAATAACACTTGTTATAGAAGCCATATTGTGCTATATTTGGTTTAACAATTTTTTTGTATGTATCTTTTGAGAATTAAAAATGTCCAATACAAATGGCAATTTTTCGTTATTATTGGAGATTGGAGCAAAGTGCTGCTGACCAACCGTATATTGAGTCGTATTGCACAAAATTGATATACAAATTCAGGAATGGACAAACTGATCTTTGAGAGCATTGTCGTTTAATTGTGGACGAAGCCGCTTTAAGTGAAACTGTTGAGGCAACTCCGGCCACCAGCATTCGCGATGAACCATAAGTCGTAACCTTCACAAGTTAGGGAAAATAAACGGGCGATATAGAGAAGTAACCCATAAGAACTACTTACTAATTCCCAAGATCACCGGCCCCCATTGATGTGGTGGTTAGCATACCTGCCTCTACACTAAAATGACGCAATTTCAAACCCGATCGAGTCAGCGAAAAAAAAATTTAAAACCATGCCTACTTCTCGGATAAGGAAATAAAATCGTAGGTCCCGTGTCAATGTGATGTTTGGCACATTAAATATCCCTAGCTAGCGGTGGATTCCTCCAAATTCGCCAACATTCTAGTAAGTTTGGCCAAATGACTATAAAATAGTTCTAGTCTAAGAGGGCCCAGGGGATTTCCGCATCCTGAAGCCTTAGCAATAAAACAAACAAACCCCCAGGATCATTGTTTCTTCTGAAGAATTGTAACTTGTGATGAAAAACGGATCCATCTTCGTAATCAGTGGTTAAATCGGGGCAAGTCCGCAGAACTGTAGCAAAACAAAAACGTTTACTGTGAATTTGGCGTAATTATGAATGTGTTTCTGTTTTGAGCCGGTAGCTGGTGTAACGGTTCGGAAGGTATCCTTTGGTTCACAGGTCCAAAAAAAACTAATTGAAATTTTAGCAACCGGGACCACTAGTCGTAGTGGGTAGATTCAGTACGGTGCGGTAGAGGTCGCTGGTACTCCTAAGGTCTTCTTGGAGTACGCTGGAAACGGTTATCCTAAAGTGGAAAAGCTTAAGTATCAATGCGACCAACGAATGTGGTCTCAACTTCTTGTTTGAAACGGACTTTTTACTTAAATTCATTTACGTTGAATTAGTATAAGTAACTTCAATGGTAATAATAAGATGGATAAAACCTACAAAACATAATTTGTATTAAATAAAATAATAACTCAAAAGAACAGTTTTCGGAAATTTGTACATATTTACAAATAATAATCAAAATTAAAACATTCAATGCGAAAAGGAGTTCTCTAAACTGTTATTGGTTTAACAGACGCGCAGCGTCGCTTGTGCTAGTTACAAAATACGCTCACCGCCTGGAGATCGTTTCTGATTTCCTGTCTTTACGCTAGTATAGTTCAGTCTTCCCCTACTTTTCGTTGATTACTTGCCAAAAGGGTCAAATCGCTACTAAAGCTTACGCAAGCTTTCTAGACAGGTTAGATAAAAATATTCAAGCAAACAGGTCTAGTTGTCGATAAAGAAAGTGCTGTATAATCCAGACATCTGCCTTATTCTCCGGATTTAGTACCAAATTTAAAAAAAATTGTGACTGGAAAAGCTGCGAAAACCTATTTCGAGGAGCTTCCGAAAGATTACTGTAAAAAATGAGTAGAATTATTGGAAAACGTACCAAAATGATTTTTACATCCGAGGATTTTTCAAATTATCCTCTTAGACTGCTATTACAAGCTGCTTTTATTAGGTTCTGTAACTAGCATAGCTACATGTATTCTCTTTTAAACAAAGATTAAAAATTTCTTAAATGTTATTTAACCGCGTCAAAGTGTCAAGCCAAGCTTCATATTTTCTAAAATGTTAATTAATGAATCTTTCTTAAACAGTTGCTCGTCTGCAACGTTACCTTTATAAGGTAGCGTGGTTTTACAGAAGGGTGCTAACTAATTTAATAGTCTGATCTTTACGATATTTAGGTGTAGAGTAAATAAATTGAGAGGCAATTGTTATCGACACCCTTAAAAGATCACCTACTGTGACGAACCCCAAGTAATGTTAACATTGCACTTGATTGTCCTTTGTTATTTCGGTTGCTTACGTAAGTTACTCTATTTTGAATGTGATTTACCTTTTTAGATGAATACCTTTTGTTCTGAAGGATTTATAAGAATTCACAATAAATATTAAAAGTTTACACAAATGAGTTTTATTACAAATAGTAATGCAATTTTAGCAATTTATAAATTGATACAAGAATTACGAACTAACGGTTATTGCTAAGCCCTAAGAGATATTTAGAATAACTCTAGGTTAATTTTCAAGTATTACAAAGTATAACATTATTGAAAAGAAACGACATTGTCAGATAAATGAACGATTGTCTAATTTTATTGCTAGGACTTTACCCTAGACCCTTATAAATATTATAAATATTTCGAACGAGTTTACGTTCATAAATCTTTATTAAATAAACTTTTTGCTTCCAATAATGTTAGGTAACTCAGTGAATGTTTTATTTAAATTATTTCAAATTTACTATAGAGATTAATTTATTTCACCGTGTTACTTTTAGCATTAAACAGAAGGCTAACCTTATTACGCTGTATCCTCATCGATTGTTATCACAATTTGGAGATACACCTTCTGAATTATGGCAATTTTGTTTTTGAATTGTATTTTTCGAGAGGTACAACTCAAATACTGGCTCGAATATTAATTAGGATCTCGGTGGACTTGCCATCTGCGAATTTTTTATTACTCAGCCTGAGGCGGATCTTGCTTCATTCTGGTCTAGACATGTGAATGGATATTGAATGTTACCGTTATGCGGTACGTAGCACATCAGTTTGCGCGACCCTGGCATAAGCCAAACGAAAATTGTTCCATGTCGTGCTTGTAGCTTCCCAGCAAATTTATTGCTCACCAATGGTTTGTAAGCATTTTTTGAATTTGAACCAATTGGATCTTGCCTAAGTTCGTTTGTTTAAACTTTTTCGTAGCTGGTGTACGCGACCCTTTGCATGTGGTCAATTGCTTTTTTTTAGAAACTTCCTTCATATAACTTTTAAATGGTTACGACTTCTTGTTTAATGCTTTTATGACTACACGGTTAGTTATACGCTAAATTACAAGAGGTTTACTTTTTTATTCTTAACTTTCTAAGTGCCTATTTTCAGTAATTTTGGAAAAATTCCTGTAATAAATTTTAAATTACACGAACTTTTCCACATATTATATAACGTTATTTATTTAAAATTAAATTCTGATTTTGAGCCTTTCCATGTTCATAAAATTAATTATTTACACTTAAATTATGGTATTGTGAACACAGTGAAATTTACAAGTACAACTTTGTTTATTTGAAAATTGTACATACATTAATTAAAATTAACATGAAAGCATCGAGCACTATGGGAGTCTCATTTAAAAATTTCTTGGAACGGAACCTAGATGGCGGCAATATTCCAATTTGTTGTCATCGGTGTTTTGGTAAGAAGTATCTTCTAATAAGCTATGTAAATGAACGTACTTCGATGTACGTTTAAAGACGGATTCTCACTTGT
>JAHWXV010005661.1:0-10078 GCA_024586415.1 Phrixothrix hirtus | reverse complement strand
TGGTAAGTACTGCTTTTACGTATTTAGTAAAGATACCTTATTTTATTTGGTCGAATTTCTAAGCGGGGTTAGTCATTAAATTTGAAATATGTAAGAGAAACTCGTGTGTTGTTTCACACCAGATTTTTCAGCTTAATTTCACCTTATAAACATTCCATGCATTGAACTTCAAATTTTATAAAAACAATGTAATTATTTTAAGATAAAAACTTAAAACAATATGTTACCTACTTAATATTAATAAAAAACTAAAATTAATTTACATATTAGAATAGATTCAGATAATTATGAAAGCTGGAACATTTCCCTGTCACAATTCATTTACGTAATAATTAGGCTCTAATGTGCGTCCATTAGGCTCATAGACTAATAGTCCAGATTTTATTTTATGTAGCATTCATATCAAAAATCTATTTCGGATATTTAAAAAGTTAAAAAACAGTTTTCTATTCATAATAAATTTAATTTAAAAAGGAGCAACGAGCTAATAATGTTTTCAGATTTAAATTTCTTAGCCGCGACAGTGTTCGTGAAGTGTGGTGTCAGTAGCAGAACACTGCTGGTCGCTCTTAATTGTTTCCATATATTCGGAATCTTCTATTGAAGTCAAAACATACGGACCAAACATGTTACGCTGTTATTTAAAGAAGCACTATTGTTGGAACTCTGTACGTTAAGAACTTTATATTTTTCTTGAAAAATGTTTAATGTCCATTATATTTCCATTAATTTTTAATGTTCGCGCTTGAAAATATTTTTTTCGGCATTTTCAATTTTTTTATAAGATCAATATTGCAACATAAGCAAAATGGAAATTTTGTTGTCACCGAAACCTTTATGTTCTTCTAGACTAGCAATAATAGAGTTTTGAAGACCGCTGGTTGGTATTACTTTCAAGTATAATTTGGAGGATGTAACAGGACGGTTGGCTCTTGTGACAATAAGAAAACACAAAATCCGTTAATCTGCAGGGGATTGCTGTGAGAATAGGCGTGGATTTACTAATTAACAAATAACTATATACTTATTAAGAAATTATTAGCAACCAAATGTGGCGCCTATGCTTGAATAATAAAATCAGTTGCTTAGACGTTTCAATCACAACGTAGTATGCAATAATGCTACCAATTGCGGTACTTTGTTTACTAAAATTATAATTTCTGAAATAAGCAAATAATAAAAGAAACTAGTAAATATAAGCTTGTATTATATTAACACACAAAAAATTACATAACAGGCAATTAATGTTTCATAAATTGAATTACCGTGGAAACTCGATTATCTTTATTTAATTTATCCATATGCTTGCAAGAAAATTTTAGACTGCATACCTGCATAAACATCGGCACTTCTTAAAACTAAATAATCATCACTCTGAACAAATTCGTTTAAAACTTGGCGAAGTGAATTATTAACACTTATACTCATAAAAAGGAGAACTATTCTCGATAAAGTTTTTAATGTTATATAGACAACAAAAACGCAGCATCATCTGCATTTATGCGTAGTGAGTGCAGTTACATACATTGCAAACCGCCGAACGTGATCTTTGCTTGAGGCCTTTTTACTGTTTTTTCAAATATAGGAAAACTGTTCTGGAGGAAAGCTGTGGTCAAGCACGAAAAACCAATCACTAGTTCTCTATAAGGCGTGAAATCTGCTGTATTAAGTTTTAATGATTATAGAGCAAATATGTTTAATACTTTTCATTCAATGCTCTTGATATTTGCTTGTAATATTTTAATTTGGGCTTATTGTTTGCTCCATTTTGTGTATTTAAATTATTGATACGTTATTGTTACTGCTAGATATCGGTTTTAAACTTTCCATGTGTTGGTTTTATTCACGATATGGTTAATTTTTGCGATTAATCTGGTGTCCATAAACTAATAATTATTAAGGCAGAATTCTTAGCCCACCGAACCTTGAGTTATTAAAAGTCTTATACATTGTTATGTTGCAAATTAGATTTTTAAATCATTTTAGGAATGTTTCTATTCGTAGTTGAAATTCTGTCTTTGTAAATTTGACATTTTGTTTAGCACTGGTATAGCGTATTTGAACAAAAAGTCGAATTTACAAAGGCAGAATTACAACTGCGAATAGAAACATTCCCAAAATGATTTAAGAGTCTAATTTACAACGTAACAACATCTATTTTTATGCACTTCCTGAGGATATACTTTCAGAACTTTTACACTAACGGTTTTTTTCTCGTTCTATTTGGAACGTTACAAAGTAGAGCCTATAAAGCTAGAATATATGGCGGGCCAATAGGTGTAACTACGCATTAATATCGCTATTTTCGATAGTTATCTCTAGGAGATCAAAAGTTCTCTGCCCGAGCAATTGTAAATATATGGTTTAGCGAAATTGGTAAACCCGTAAACATTCGATATATATATACTACCGCATCAGATCGCCTAATCTGCAACTTACTGTCTCTAAATTCTTTTCTACACTTGACAGTTGGTCATAGGTGATAAACGATTAGTTTGAAAGTAAAAAATGCGAAATGAGTAAAGCTTAATTTATTATAAAGTAATTTCGGCACAGATCTAGATACATAAAGTCGAATAAATATATTGAATGTATATGTCAAAAATTAGGTTATGTTTTTTTGAAATTATTTTATATATGATGTCTTATAGAAATGTTCATAATCATCCTGTATATAATGATTAGAGTACTTATATTATATATTTTCTAATCATGTTATTAATTTCTTGGTTTCGCATTTTAATCCATTAAATTTAATATTGCAACATAAATTAACATTGAATGTACTTCTTCAAATCATACTTACATAAAATGTATACGAAATTGAGAAATAAGATAGCTTTTACATCCAAAGACGACAAACGATACATTATTCTTGGTAGTACCAAAACCTTTGTTTGGGGTCATGTAGACTTACAGCACGGGGATGAGGAAATACGAAACGAAAATTTAGATATGGTGATAGAAATAATGCACACAATGGTTTAAACAACATGCTAATAGTGTCCGTTATATGTTTAAACAGACCTTTACATGTTTACCACAGCTTTCTTATTCTTCCACTATTACGGATTGCTTTTGATTTATTGTACTCTTGTTTTACTTTCGCATACTGTACTATCGCGTAGTATGCTATTGTAGTATTATATATAATGTATTATTGTTTATGTAAGAATAGACATTCTAATTAGTGAATAAAATTAAAATGTAAAAAAGGCGTCTTTTATTTTTCTTAGCGTAAATGCAAGTTCCATTATATTATTACACTACTGTCAAATATCCAACTGTTGGAGAAGAAGGCAAGCCCAACCATTTCACATAAAGTAGATTTAGGTTCTTTCTTCTCAGTACACGTTCCACTAGGTAAACATCAGGATATTTCACTTTCTGTAGTTCATGTTCATAAAATCCACCGCGAATGATTTGCTTTTTTGCAACTTGTAGAATATATGTTGAAGGATTTATTAGTTTAACTTTGTGAACTTGAAAAATTTCCGTAATCCAATTAAGAGTGTAACCTTTAAAAAACTGCCCGCGATATTTGGATATTCTAACAAAATCTCCGACTGTAAATTTTGGAAGCCTAGGTAAGATCTTAGGTTTTAGCATAATTATAAGCGGTTCTTAAGATTCTTTGCTCATTTGTACTGTTCACATCTATCGGTTTATAACTAGCTTTTCTATGAGGTGTTGTATTGTATCGTTTAATGATCTTTGGTAACAACTTTAGCCATTTATAGGAACCTTGTAAACTGAATTCTGTAAACGTTATAACTTTGAGCGTTCGGTTCACCCTTTCCACTATACTACATTTCATACTAGAAAAGGTACTGTAATGGTTTACATTTAGTTGCTTCATTAATGCCTTGAAATGAGTATTATAAAATTCTTTCCCCATGTCCATCTGCAGATTACGTGGAATGCACTTTGAGGTGGAAAATATTTTCTTTATAGTTATGGCAACATTCTTCCCCGTCTTTTGTTTAATTGGTTGTACCCAAACACACTTTGAAAACACATCTGCAACAACCAAAATACATTTCTAACCTTGATTAACCTTTGAATAAGGAATCATTTCGACTACATCCGCTTGATAGAGATCGTTTAATCTCTTTTCGATGACATGCCTGCGTTTAAAAGTTCTACGGGCAGGTTTATGTAGCTCTTCCACAATTACTTTTTTTACACTCATACTGACTTTAATGGCACTGTTAAGGTTGCTTCAAATAAGAATGAACGATTTTTACATTTCTTTGGGCCGCCTTTAAATTTAAAAACGTCTCCCTTTTACAGATGTACTCCTATCAACTTGATGGCGTATACTCCTTATTATTTATATATAACTTGTATGAAAGAAAATTACTTTTAACATATGTAACTGTAGCTTCTTTAAATGGAAATTGATACGTATTTAGTTTGTCACCATCACAACCAGATGCAAATATATGAAATATGACTTCTAAGTGCAATTCTGATATATTTTTAGCTACATATATTGGTATTTCTTTAGAGTAATATCCATGTAGATGACGACCGAATTTATCTATAGTCATTATTTCAATAGTTTTACACAGTTAATGAACTACTATCTCGTGCTGAGATTATTTTATAATTTTTTCTGTTCTTAATTCGTCAATTATATAAATTATTTCGTTGGTATATCCAGTGTGTCCAACCGATTTTGAACTTAATGTTCGTAACCAATCAACTAATTTACTAGGATCCCTCCAAAGAACGAATTCTAAGCGTTTGTTGTTTAAGTTTAATAACTACAAACCTGCTCATTTCTTCGAAGTTGCGGCTTTTCGGATTCGAGTAATATTAGTGGTTGATGTCATCGTTTGAAGAGAGGACATCGTTTGAATTGGCGTAATAAAGGTAAGTGATTCAGAAGGTGGGCGAATGGGTATTGAATGTGAAATTGTTTTCTCTTGTAACAGTCGCTTGATAATGTTTGAATACTTCTTACCTGTGCCAATAATCCTACCTGTCATATTAAATCCTTGATGCACAGCATTAGTACGAATTAGTATGTCTCGATAAGAAATTTCATCTTCTATGGTAAAAACTTTTTTTGGTTCTCGTTTAAAAACCAACTCATACAAATACGGAGTTCCCCTATATCTGAATACTTCCTGAGTCGGTGTCGTTATAACCAAGTCCTCTTTCGTAAAAGTTAATTCTAAATCTCCTACTTCAAATGTATTTGTTGGTGCATTATAAAAAATACCATAATAATGATTGTAATCTCTTTTCGTATCTTTAAACATACGCTTGACGTGCTTTTTAGCTAAACCTTCAAATTGATCTAATACGCTTCAAAATCAGGACTTGTGCCCTTTTGTTCAAGGTCTTCTTGTATATCTTCCAAAATAATTTCAGGTATCCCATTTTCAGGATGAACTATTCCTTTCTCTACATACGGAGTTCTTTTGTCATTTAAACTTGATAATGAGTTGTCGCTAATATAAGACATAGATGTGGGTTCATTTTCTTCCTTGATTTCCTTATTAAGTGTAGACATTAGATCTTTGAGTGGTTGAGAGATGGATTTTAACGAACGCTGTGCTTTTAATTTCGATTGTGCAGTATCTGCTTTTAAGCTCTCATATTTACGTTTTACGGGTTTTCTAGCTTTAATTAAGTCCTTCACTAATTGCACGTCCATAATGACTACTTCAATAAACGTATTCAAATATTAATATAGCAATCAAAACCCTTTCGGTAGCGCCCTAAATTCATATCTTTATCTTTATCTATTACTACTAAACCATATTTATTTCCCCAACAATATGAACACATTTCCTTAAATTTTTCAAGTCATATCACGTATCACATGATCGTCATAAATATTTGTCAAATTTGTATTATCCTATTATCCTGCCTAAAAATTACAATCAAGTTCGCATTATCCCGTATTAGTTGTTTCGGAATGGATTAGTAGGTTTGGATTAAATAAAAACAGTCTATATTCTTATGTCTGCCGAAACAAAAATAATCCCTAATAACATCCTGATTTTCGCAGACATCATCAAAGATAAAAACGGAATTGCTTTCTGCATCTTTAGGTTCCATTAGTGTAGTACCACCTTCTATTCAAAATACTTGATTCCATCTATTGACTTGAATCACTCTCGTAAATATAGATATTTTGGTTGGTCAATTGGTTTTGAATGTACATAAACATTTGTGAATCTTAAATCATTAGAATTTTTGATTAATTCTATTATTACATTCGTTTTTCCTAAACCACTACTTCTTGTAATTAAACACTTTTACAACAACCTAATTGGTTACCATGCTTTTGAAATGTTGTAATTGAAATGCAGGTATCATAATTCTTTATTGGTAGACGTGTTTTTCGCTGAATAAATTGCATATTACTAATTATAATGGGATTGACGTACTAATGTTTCATTTTAGTGTCTGAGATATTTATATAGAATATTTTTTTTAAATAGTTCAATTACAGTTGTAGGTTTACATAGAGCGGCTTGTTATGCGTTATATCTCTCAACGCAATCAAGTAAATAAAACAGGACTTGGATATGTCAATAAGCTCATTAATAAACTGCCAATAGAACTCCACGTACCTGGCTATAGATTTTGCGGTCCGTGAACCCACCTAAAGAAAAAATTATCTCGCCGTGATTCATGAGTTAATCCACTCGACGAGACCTGTGGAGTACACGATATTGTCTACTCCAAAATCTCACTGAGCGTCACAAAGTAGACGAATTATTGGCAAAAACAGCTTGGGAATGATTTAAGGTGAAAAGCGCAAGTTTTGGAGAGAAGGCAACAACTTTAACGATATCAGGTATTATGAAAGGAAAGATGAAATAAGGATTGGGCACTCCTAAACGAAACCGGAAAATGAAACTCAGAGTAAGTTTTAATAAAGACGTACGACTCGCTAAATTAGGTATGGGATATAGTTCAAATGTAAAGCAATCCATTCAACAAGCCTTAGCAGCCTTCAAAAGTAATAGGGTTAGAATTCCAAAGAAAAGAATACTCCCTATTACTAAAACTGGTGTTTTTTACCACTTATTCCTCTCTTTATAGCATTAGGGGCACTTGGTAGTTTAGGAGGTGGAGCTGCTGCCATTGCAAAAGGTGTAAATGCTGCAAGAAACGCTGCAAAAAAGAAACAAAAAGACATAATAAGATAATGGAAGACGCTGCTATTGGAAAAGAATTATATTTGACACCATATAAAATATAGTTTGGTCTTCTAAAAAAATTCCAACAAAATTACCATTTCATACATTAACTGACGTTGCGTTAAAACGCTACGCTAAAATTTTAAATATACCGCACTTTAGAGGGGTGCTTATGCAAAATAGCTTACTAAGAAGACTGCGAAAAAGGGAATGTGGAATTGTTAACTTGGATGACAAGTTTGGATATGGAACGCGTTGGACAGCATATATAAAAATGAAAAATGAAGTGGTATATTTTGATAGCATTGGGCAACTTAAACCACCCTTAGAGTTAGTTCATTTCTTCTACAATGATACTGCAGTGAAGTATATAAAGTATAACTTTTATAAATTACAAAAACCGAATTCTTATAATTGTGGTTATTTATCATTGAAATTGTTATATGCTAATGCTACGTAATTTTCACTCAGTATCCTGTGAATGTTACTAAAGCCATGTCATATACCTTTACTTTTAGCAATACTAACTCTATATTGAAGGTGGATTTTAATCCTCCCATATCATTGGATTCAAATGCAAACTACGTTATGGGTTTAATGAATTTTGAAACTTTTAATATTGTCCCAAATGTAACGTCAGAAAACAACCAATTTAAAATTGGAACTACATCAATTTCAATACCTGAAGTATCGTATGAAGTTTCAAATATAAACAACTACATCAACTCCTAGCTTGACAGAAGATCTCGTGAATATGTCAACATTAAAGCTAATAACAACATCTTAAAATTATCGATTACAGCAACTGATTTAGTAGACTTTTCCATCAAGAATTCCATTGCAAAACTATTAGGTTTCAAAAATGAATTATTGGTACCTAACGCCTTCCATATTTCTGAATATCCTGTTCAAATTTTAAATGTGAATTCTATACAAATTGATTGTAACATTACAACTGTAAATTACAAAAATGGAGCTGTTGCTCACACAATTTATCAATTCTTTTTAAGTGTACCACCTGGTTACAAAATAATAACTTCTTCATATCATGTGACGTATTTGCCAATCAATGTTAAAACCATATTACAAATAGTCCTTAAAATATTAGATCAAGATGGAAAGTTAGTTAATTTTAGAAGTGAATCGATCACAATAGGACTTCATTTGAATGCTTTGCATAATTGTGTTTAAATATACTTCAAATTTAAATTATAAAAACCCACGTTCTCCATGCAATGGTGTTAGAAAACGTCAGATCGTCAAACAGTTAACACAAAAGAATAAAGCATTTCTTCGTCCACTTGGTTTCACACTGTTACAATGAGCAGTATACTAAATGTTACTGATATGGTATGAATTGATAATTCAATCATTAATTGGCAAATACATACCCATCAACCATATACAACTCGTTTTCAAAACAATTATGAAATTCGTATATCGATACAAGAAGATATGTGTACTTTACCTTCTAAAAGTTTTCTATATGTAAAGGTTCGACTATTAAAACAAGACAATGCAGCAGCCAAAAACGTGAAGTTCATTAATAATGGAATTGTGTACTTGTTTAGTGAAATTCGTTATAAAATTAGTGGCATAGTAGTTGATTCCATGACGCGAGCAGGCATAATTTCAACAACAAAAAGTTACTTATCTCATAATTCTGCTGACAGTGTAAACTTTCAAAATGCAGGTTTGTTCCCTAATACAGCAAGATAGTAGATACTTTAGGAAATTTCAATGTATGCATACCTTTGGACATGCTCTTGGAGTTCACTGAAGATATAAGAGGATAATTTCAAACATTAGACAGGAGTTAGTTTTAAATCGAAGCAATTCTGATACTGTTGCCCTTATAAGTAATGATAATGAAACATGTAATGTTCTTATTGACAAAATATATTGGAAAGTGCCGCATATAATTACAGGTCTTGCAGAACAGCTAGCTCTCACAAAATACATTGATAAGAACGTGGAAACACAAGTAGAGTTTAAAAACTTGGAGACTCATATTTATCCAGCCATGCAACAAACCACTAAACATACATGGGCTGTCGAAACAGCAGCTACATTAGAATCATCCAGAAACATAATAATTGGATTCCAAACAAATCGTGAAAGTCAACTAAAATAGGACATGAGCAACTTTGATCATTGTAATACAGGGTTTTCACAAAAGAACTCCGGGGATTTGAGATTAAATATTTTTATTAAATCAAAATTTTAGTTTAATGTGTTATACATTAATTTGAAGGTAATATTCTCAAGATTTTATAACAATTTAGTAAATTTTAATATGAGCGTTGATATTAGAATAGCGTAGAAAACTCTCGCTCGGTGGGTCTATCGCCACAGTTAGCAGCGCCGCGGGGCGTTGACCTTGCAATAGCGTAGCAGACATTACTCAGTGTGCTTGTCGCTACAGTTATGGTTTAGTTCTCAGTAAGTGCAGTTCGTTCTCAGTTATTACAGTGCAATGGCGACGCCTCAACAAAAAGCTCAATGTGTTATTTGGCTCGTAGAAATTCGTTCGGTTGTCGTGGTATAGAGGAACTTTCGACGCATTTTTGGTGGTGATGCGCCTACGGATAAAATCATTCGGCAATGGCTAAGTGCGTTTAAAGAGACTGGAAGTGTGTGCAAACAAAAGTCGACTGGTAGGCCGCGTGTGTCAGAAGAGAATGTTGACAGAATTCGAACTTCATGCCTACGAAACCCTAAAAAATCCTTGACACGACGCTACCTCGGGTTAGGGGTATCGAGATCAACTTTTCATAAGGTAGATCACAAAAGGCTTTCTTTAACTACATACAAGTTACAAATTTTGCATGAAATTAAACCAACAGATAAGGACAAGAGATTTCAGTTTTCTATTAATATGCTAAACAAAATTCACGAAAATAACAATTTTT
>JAHWXV010005655.1:0-15774 GCA_024586415.1 Phrixothrix hirtus | reverse complement strand
AGAGTTATACTTATGATTAAGCTAATTTATTAGCGAAACGTCATTTTGACAATAAATTTATATACTTCTACATCGACGATTATTTATTGACCTATTACCTAAAATAATAATTATAAACCATAATGTAATTATGATTATATGATTTTATTGTATAAGCTACATTTGTCAATTGGTTTACCCTATAATTATTATGCGTTGAGGTGGTCTTACGTCATTAGCTAATTTCTTGCAATATTTTCCTTTAGATCATGTTATTTATACTACTCCTGAGCAGTTGTGAATGAAAATTAATTGAAATTTTCTTTTAAAAAAAGATATATGAATGTAATGTTTGATTTATAAAATAACAATTAGATACAGAAAATATTAGGAAGGTTATCTATATCTTTTGTTTTCTCCATAAATAAAATTAATTAAGGAAAAAAAAAATTCTTATACTGCATAAATTAGAATCAAGCAATCAGTTAAATTTTTCTATAACTAATTTTTTTACAATGACATGGTATTTACAGCATTAATATTTTAGTGGTATAAATTCGGCATACAATAAATAACTTATCTGAAAACAGGTAATATTTTAAAATGTAAAACTTACAGAGGAATTTGTGGATTCTAGCTTCGTACATACAGGTTGATTGAAATTTTAAAAGTACTATGGGTATCTCGCTTATATTATAAGAGAGAAGACCAGTTAAGTAGAGGCAAAATTGATAAGACACATCGGTTACTTATTAATAATATGATTTGTATTAAGTTTCTCTTTTTTACTGACAAAATAATGAAGATGTTCTCATATTATTAATAAGCTATCAATTTGGCAAGTTCACCTCCATGCTACCAAAAACCACATGTTTGTTTCCTATTTTAATTAGCCTACTATGAATAAGGAATTGACAAACGTTTGTGCCTTGTAAACGTTCCCACACGTTGATAATATTTTCGTTGAGGTCTTCTAAATTTCTTACTTGAATGTGCTCCACGTTGCTTCATTCCCTCAAGGCAGTGCCCCATAAATTTTCAGTCGAATTAAGACCCGGGGAACGCGCTGGACACTTAAGCAATGTTATGTGGTATTCGTGTTCTACAAACCAGCCTTGAACGATTCTAGCGCTATGAATTGGTGAGTTTTTCTGCGCAAATACTATGCGACCTTTCGGACATAATATTCTAACAGTTGGTAGCATAACTTCCTCAAGAATTTTAACATAATTTTCTGCCATAAATCTTCTATTAACTTGTACTAGTTGTACCAGTTGTACTAGTTTGCTTCAATATTGATTACCTGTAAGTGCGCATGTGGTATGTCAATGCGTATCGGCGGGAATCCGATATAATTCATAGTCCCGGCTGCTGAGTATTGTAGAGCGCAACTTAAACCATTCCCGTTTGGAGGGGAACTGTTAGAACATAATTTCTCTTTGAACTATGAATGCATACCTGTACTTACTGTGAATAGGATGTTTAGACAATCAGTTCATTTTATAGTAGATTGGTTAGTCTTCCCCGTAACTCTTGAATTAGGCCGTATTCAAGAGTTGTAGAAGTTTGCTTGTAATAATGTGTGCTGTTGTAGTTTTTGTGTATGCTGAATAAGCCATTTCTTTAGATATAAGTAAATAGTTATTCCCCAATTGGAGCTTCATTTTAAACTTAAAATAAGTTAACTGTGAATATTTTGTATTTCAGGGGATGTGTTATGTCAAGGTTCCCCACCTAGCCACGGTCTTAATTCATATTTATATTTGAGGCCTAGGTAAGGAGCAAATCCAGGATAACACATTTATAGGTAGCGAAACCGCTTTTCCCTGTTCTGAAGGACAGTTCGACTCATTACATGGCCAACGAAGAGCAGTGCCCGCCCCCAAATCTTGAAACCATTTGTACATATTTCCAGCGCTTTCCTTAAAGCGTGGACGTGCTGCTGAAATCTATCATGGAACCCCTCCTCCAAGAAAGAACACCTGCATCGCCGTGGGGCGTAGCACCAGCCGAGCATGTGACAAGATATTTAGTGAACCAAATGTATGTCGCTATATGAATAATGCGTTTTACCTGTGTTATATAGAGCATTAGCGGCGGCCAGCGCTAGCTTTCATTTTGCGACCTTACTATTGTCCACCGGTGTACGTCACTTCCAAGAATGATTGCAACACCACGTCCAGTTCGTATGTTTGGAGGAACATATTTTCTAACTATTTTGTGATTTCGCAAGTAGTAGGCTTGGCTTGACCTGTAATGGATTTTTTGTAAACGCAGCCATTCCGGATTTAATTCAGCCGTGATAGTTTTCAATTCGCAGTAATGATAGATACAGCCATTGCAATTCCATTGTCAGATTGTGGTATTGAACTTTGATATATAAATACAATTAAGACTAGTTAAAAGGAAATGATCACGTGTGAGTAATTAAAATAAAAGTAAACATAATAGTATCTCGGAAACGCATATAACAGTTTCATCTGTTTAAAAAATAGAGTGATCAATATAAATAGCAAACATGTAAATATAAAACCTATAACGTAATTAGCGGTTTGAGGGGTACGTTTTCTGGGTTTTCCCTTCGGCCACGACTTGCCTTTGTTTTTCGGCGAAGCTGAAACAATGGAAGGATCTGTTCAAAATTTTGGGCAGGAAGGGCGTGTTACCCCTAACGTTCCACAACCACAGCAGTGCAGCCGTTTAGGTTGACGACATTCCGACACAACATGTCCTAAACGCTGACAGTACCAACACCTAACTTCCGAATGACCTCTACTAGAATCTAAAGAAGGAATCAAATTCGTGGTAGCCATATTGGTAGTGGCATGACCAGCTGTTTTTGGTGATGGTCTATGTGACTTAGCCTTTTTGGAATTTTTCCCCACAGTTCTTCCCGCAGAGGATCTAAATGCAACAGCATCAACTAAAGAACAATCCGTTTTCTTAGGACGGTCAGCCAATTCCGGTGCCAAACTTAACAAAGATGAGTGTAATGGAGTAAAAGTACTGACCGATAATTTGGTTTCTTCAATTTTACAACACAGAATTTTCAATTCGTCAAACAGGCACATATCAGCTAAAGCTAAGGAATTCTGGTAGGAAGGCAAGATATTATTCCTCGCAATACGAAGCTGCTTAGTCAATGGAAAAGGTGTAGTAATCCTATGGAAGAGATTAGACATCGACGCTGGATAAACCCCAATGCGTTCACTTTTCCCTTGACTGTGACGCTTAATTTGTTCCAAAAGTTGTTCGTGGTGATCATGTAGCTGAAACTCAGCAATAATCTCCTCAAATAATGCTTGCCAAATAGCAATTCCTCTACGACTAAACATAAACCAAGTTGTAGCCTCTCCATCAAATAAATCACTAGCTAGGTCAACAACGCTGATTTTGAAACGTTTCTTGAAACGCAAAATTCTTCAATGCGTTCTAATAAAGCTGCAACCTATAACTCTCGCGTATTACCTCAACAACTAAGAACCCATTTGTGAACTGGTACTGGTTTAAAACCTTGAAATTCCAATATAGGTTCGCGAGGAAAAGAAATGTGTCCAAAAGCAGACCTAGAAGGAGGCAAACCTAACTCATCATCCACTAAAACATCGTCTTCGATATCCTGTACTTCCTCAGTCTCAGTGCCTGAAGGCTTAGTATGTATTTCAGCCAAAAGAACAACCAATCGAGATAAACAAGTTGTACGTAATTGTTTCTCAACACTGGTCTCAGCAACACTTCGTGCGTCTAATGGCATGTGCAATTTTCGATATGATTTTCTGAAAATCACCAGACGTTTAAGCACCTGAAAACGGTTCAATTAAATTACAAATCGTAGAAATTTTGGTATCAATGGCTGCGGTATCCTGAGCAAAAGTATACGGATAAGAAGGTCGAACTAAACTAGTATCAGAGGCTAGTCTACGTAAAGAGCGTAAAGTTTTCCTCATAACCTCTACAGTCATTACTTCAGTAACACCTCGAATTCGCCATTTGTATTCCAATTCAGCTTGAGTCAACTGGCCAACGTCCATTCGAGGTTCCATCTCGAAACGAAACAAGTTTACAAATCTCAAATTCTCAAAGAAACTCCAAAATTAAATTAAAGAAACCAATCGTTCCACTTCAGTAGCAAAACAGGTTGAACCAAAACAAACATCAACAAAAAGCTACGTTGGGCCGCCAATTCTTTTCTCTGCCACGTATGATCTTACAGCAACCCCTTGATCACTCGTGTTGCAGGAGAAAGCTTAATAACAATGAACCGGTGAGGGGCGTGGGCAGTTTTGCTAGGCTTGTTTCGGCTCTTGCCCACAACTCGCAGATGGTACCTATAGGAAGGAAAAGAAAACATTTACCTGTAAGGGCGCCAGTCGTATGTTCCTTCCTATCTCGTACGTATGCCCCACACGACAAAACGTACGACGGGTTTAGAATGCTGATGCTGAACTGACCTAAAGGAAAGATAGGTTTTTGGGGCAAAAATGAAATACAACTGAAGTACAACATTATGTATGTTTATTACCGCGAACAAATTCGACAATAGATAACAAACATCAATAAAAATAGTGAGATAACAAAGATTGCTAAAAACTAGGTTATACACTTTTATCCCTTTCGGAACGCCAAAATGACAAACTGGATTACTGACTTTTGACTTAACGGGATCTAGGCCACCCGAAATATTTATATATTAAACAAAGAAAGCTAATTATGCTTAGAAACTACGTTATAATTTTTATCCCTTTCGAAACACCAAAATGACAAACTGGGTTATTGACTGTTGCCTTAACGGGATCTAAGCCACCGAAATAATGATATAAATGATAAGAAATTTATGTTACAATTAACATTCCCAAAAATAAAGTATCCTGGAGTAGTTGAAAGTAAAGCACAGTCTACTTCTCTTCATTAATGCTTATCAAAGCCGGAACTAATTTTACAAAACCCAAATAGTGATCAAAATTACAAAGAACAATCTAATAGCGGTTAGGTAGACGACATCTAACATCAAAAACGTTATAGAAGGAGATTTAGTTGATATTTGCTGACGATATTCCAATAGTATAGCTTGACAGGTGCTATAAGTGGCAAATTTTATCAATCATATATTGTAGCTAAACATAATAAAGTGCAATATTTAAAAAAAATAATTATAATAATTCAAGATATGGCTCAAATGAATTCTGTACCTTTATAACTTATTACAACACTCTAATATTAATTTTCAAGAAAAAGGCAGTAAAAAATTACGTTTGCAAACGAATTTATTAATGTCGCATCATGTATATAAATATAATTCACTAAAAATCTACACAACCTTACGATAAATTATATTTCATAAATTGTGCGTACCAAAACTTAAACAACTCATTTATTTTAATTCAAAAATACTACTCCAAACATTTATTACTTCAAAGAGGTAGCGAAAATCATTATTTAAAAGACTATATCCAAAAGGAAATTCTAAAATTACAAAAACCTCTTATGGCTTGCAACATATTATAATTGAATTAATGAATTTTCATTCCCAAAGATAAATAATTTCTTAGTAGTTATTTTGAAAAGGCAAGGGGCATGAATTGGTAGCATGCTTTTCCGTCAATGTTGAAGTTCTAGCCTTTATTAGCAGGTGTAGCTAACAAAGACAGGACTATCCTCGATTCCAAGTAATAGAGCGACGTGAACAACCCCAACTGTTGCAGGCTGCCAGATGTGGCTTTATATAATAGCGGTCAACCATTTTCTACGCCTTGGAAAAATTATCCATTTACAATAACGCTAATTCGTCCTGTTAATTAACTTCTCCAATACGAGAACTGCAGATGATGATAAATAGCTTACCCTTGAATCATTACAAGTTTGAAGCAGTCATGTTGATTACATTCAACCGGTACTAATTTCCGTAACAATAACGATTCATACGGTACAACAAAAGCCAAAAAAAGAAGTTGACTGGCAATTATTGTGACACCATAGTTAAAGGTGATAGTTCGGAGCTTTGGTCGACGTATACAAGCAACGGCCTTCTAAAGACTCGCGTTAGCAATTCATTTCACTTGCCGTAGCACCTTATCTAAATATATTCGATGGAACAGAGGGACGCACTCAGTTGAAATGTTACCTTGTTATTTTATTTTATATCTAAATTTTATGGGGTTCACAAAGAAATACCCAACAATTTACATGCGTAAATTAAACAATCTAATTTAATCCATCGAAGTTCGATAAATTACCAATAAGTAAAAAGAAAACGTTACATTGTAAATATGTAAAATTTCTACGAAAACTATCCGGTAGATTTATTTAGAGATAAATTAAATGCAGCATATTTGTAAGAGTAAAATTTTGTATTGTACATGTATAAGAAGTAAGCGAGTAAGTAAGTATGCTAGTTAGCGATGTAAGATAAAATGCTTCTAACTGTATGTATGTATGTATGCATGCATGTTTACATCAATCAAAATAATAAACACTTACAGGTTTTTGGTTGTTATTATTTCGGAATCTTAAGTATAAAAATATATATGCAAACAATAATCATGATGATTATACTAAGTAAGTATAAATAGGTTCATTAGAATGAAATAGCCGCAGACTGCTTCTTCACAACGAGATAGAGGGAAGTACGTTCACGACTACTACTAGCGGTCTTAAGATTAATTCGAGAAAGAAAAAGCGGCGACAGATTTGTAAACAGTTTAATTAATAAATTGCCTATTGACTTACATTTACCTGGACATAATTTCTGCAGTTCGGGCACTAAATTAGAGAAACGCCCGAAACGTCAAGATAAAGGAAATAATGAGTTGGATAAGTCGTGCAATTTACACGATACAGTGTACAGAGGCAATAATTTGAGCGACTGCCTTCAGGCTGACAAAATATTGCAAGAATAGGCATGGTAGTGTGTCAAATCAAAAGACGTTTCTAACGGCGAAAAAGCAACTGCATTATCAATAGCGGGAATTATGAAAGTGAAACGAAAAACTGGCATCGGTTTAAAAAAGTATAAAAAGAGTAAGAACGAGGACAAGGAAAAACGAAGGTAGATAAATAATTAAATTTAAATCTAAAATTCTGACGAATATTGAACTGGCCTTCCGCGGAAGAGAAAGTAGAAACGTTAGCGGCAAAGGCGTTTCTAGTTTAATAAAAACAGCTTGAAATAATACTCGAGTCATAATTAAAGAGTCAAGTGAAAACAAAACCTGCAAGTACCTTCGGTCATACCGCTATCTAAAACCAGCGGCATAATTCCTTTGATGCCTCTATTTGCCAGACTTTATGCGCTTAGGGCGTGAAGTGTAGGTGCCGCGGCGATATCTAAAGCCGTATATGATTCAAACCTTACAATTCGGCTTTAAAAAACTATCAATGTTACCCCGGGGAGCTTTAACTGATGCGGACTTGAGAAAACATGCTAAGAAGTATATTTCGAACTTTAGAGATGTATTGATGCATGACAAGTTACCTAATACGAAGACGAGATTAAAAGAGAGCGGAATTGTTAATTTAGATCAACAATCCTGGGCAGGTAGTCACTGGGTGGCGTATCGTAAAAATTGCCATAAGGTACACTACTACGACAGTTTTGGCGATTTAAGACCACCTAAGCACATAAAGGCTTATTTTCGGGGTTGTAAGATATATTATAATTATGATTGAGAGCGGGACTTTAACACGTTCAATTGCGGTCATTTTTGTCTCAAATTTCTAGTTAACACTTAAACGAGAGAGAGATCAATGACTAATAAATAAGAGAACAATTACTAGAAATGTCTTAGTCAATATAACGATTACGATCAGTTTGGAGGGCGTATGTAACACTGCAACACCAATTGAATCGTCATCAAATCGAAATATCCGGTAGCTCTAGTGGGCTTTTATGGTTGCAATTCGATACGAAATATAACTAACGGCAACGACAAGTTACATTACATAGCAATAGAAGAGGCGGCAGGCCGTAAACAGAAAAGAAAAGATCTGGTGTGATACAACACACGACTTTCTCTTACACATTTTAAATTGAATTTGAATTTATTGGCGTTAGTTACTTTCCTATACACGTAAATTGTAAACCAAAATTAATTTAAAAGCATAAATAATTTATCCATTTATAATTTACTTTATATATGCCTTACGAGATTTATAATTGAATTTTGAGCTCAATTAAAGCAAAAATAAATTATAGATTTAAATAAAAAGTAATTAAATATGTAAATAATGTACACAACATATTAAAATATTAATTTATTTTTATTTTGAGGACGAAAATTGAAACGGTCACCAATCCAAGTTACTCGCCAGACAAAACCTTGCGTAACTCTAGAGGTTTTTCTCAATAGCTCACTTCGGCGAATTTTCTCAGAGAAACTAATTGGTTCGCGTAATATAGCCTTATAGGCACAAGAAACGTGGCGAGTTTAAAAAACATCGTAAAAGCCGTTTTTGAAAAAATTGCAAAAAACCTAAAAATCACAAGAATAAAATGGCACGTCCGGTCATTTGATTTTAATGAAATTCCTATAGGAAAGTTATAAGGCTAGAATAAACTTACATATGAAATTTCACTTTCATACCACGTTTAGTTTTAGAGATATTTTGACAACTATGTAGACACACATCACACACACACACACACACACACACACACACACACACACACACACACAAAAACGCACACAAAGACACAAACGCACACTCACACACACACACACATACAGAGAGAGAGAGAGAGAGAGAGAGAGACCAATTTCTAAAAACATGTTTTTCGGACTCAGGGGACTTGAAAACGTGTATTTCCGCTAAAAACTGGACATCGAAAATTTTGACCGAAGACATGATTTTCTCTATACTATATTTCATATAGGTAAGAGAAAGTAAAAGCTAAGTGAAATCTCTATGCCAACCGAGGCCTACAAATTGGCGAAATTAACGTTTATTTACACAAAAAATTCGCCAAGTGACATTTGAATGAATCTAAGGCAGCTAAACAGTCTAATGATCAGCAAAACTTTCGATTAACGGCCAATAACAATACGTTGCAATGCGTGATAGAAAGCAAGTACGGCATTGATTTTGAACAGTCTGGAAGTATAGCACCCATGCAGGGTTTAGTTCAAAAATACTGAAACCTAACGTGGAACACTTTTCCGACTTGAACGTACAAATCCTGAAACATATCAACATACACATAGAGTGCAATATAATAAAGGGAGCATATAGAAACGGCAAAAGTGTCCGAACCCTATACGAAGTTGACATATATGTCCCGCCTGGTTTTAGATTTTATAAAACGACCGCTAGTCCGCCGAATCTAGAAGTAAACACGAATCGTATAAGTAGCATTGCCCTAAACTTGACCCATAAGAGAGGAGAATTTGTCGATTTTGGAGACGAAAAATTCTCTGTACAACTCGAATTAAAAGAAGTGTAATACGTAAAACCTTGGAGCGAGAGTGTGGGAGAAGGAGAAAGGAAGGCGATGAGTCTTACGCTTAGTAATAACGAGCTTAGTTCAACTAATTTATTCAATTGCTTTTTACCTGTCGATGGATAACACCTGTAGCGGACTCCCAAATGATAAAGAAATCGAAAATACAACGCTTACGACAACAATAACGATAGCTACATCAGTTTAACGGAGAGAAATTAACTATAACCGAAAAACAGCTTTTAACTCCGATTGGTCCAAAGGTACGATACTAACAAAAGCAAGAACAAGAACAACTCTTTGAAATAATAAGTGTAATTTCAAACATTTTTGAAAGTGTGAGTTTTGTCGAATCAATTAGTAAATATGAGACTCATCCTGACTTGCCGTTCGGATCCAGAACCTATGGATTATCGGAAGAAATAAGAATTGAAATTCAAAGTAAAGATCTGATAACGGATACTCACTATAGCTACATTTATATAGAAGGATCAATTAAAGCTAACAACCAACCTGGATATGGAGCAGCTGATGTTCCCGCTGTTGCTGCTGACAATCGATTTACCTTAACGAATAACTTTCCTTGTTTCCTGTTCGAAGAAATTAAATATGAGCTAGCCAGAGAGAAATTGGACGTGTGCAGTCTACCAGGTGTGACAAGCGCCATCAAAGATTTCGTAACCTATACTCCGAATGATGATCATGCTTTGGCTTTAGCTACATGGATGACGCAAGAAAACCAACAGCCACCGCAAGTCCAGCACGTTGTAGATAATCAGGACAAGAAATTTATATGGTGCATTCCTCTAAAGCATAATTTCAGATTTTCAGAGATGTACAAGCGTCCGATCATTCACATGCAATAGGAATTAATTTTGGCCAGAGCGAGATCGGATTTAGATTCTTACAAGCGCGCAAATGTAAGTTGCAACGTCACTTTAGCGGACATCTACTGGAAAATCGTTCATATAACTCGAAACGATCAGTCTAAAGTTAAACTGCTCTGGTCGCTTCGCACAAATTCAATTACTTCAATGCCCTTCAGACAATGGGAACTGTACGAGTTACCTACATTGAAGCACACTAAACACGTCGGTTGGACTAAAAAAGCCTCAATGGATCCTGGCCTGTTTCCAAAAGAATCAGCGGTCTAAAAGGAACGCTGACTCGTCTAAGTTTCAACATCTAAACGTAACAAATCTGGCTCTCCATTTAAATTCCGAAAAATATCCGCATGAACACATGCGCTTGAGTTTTAACGGAGACAGATATTCGCAAGCCTATCTCAATTATCGAAACTACGATAAGGAAATCGTCAATGCGGCATTTGATTATAATCAATTTAAATAGTATCCTGTCTTTGTAATTGACTGTTCCAAGCAAAACTAAACTTTGAAGAATTCGGTTATCGATGTCAAGTTAGAAATGGAGTCCGATCAACGCTTTGAAGAAGGCTAGATTGCCTATCGTTTAATAATTCACCACAGCATTGTGCAGTACAGTCCGCTAACGAACGATGTAAACGAAATTAGATCCGTATAATAATAATAATAATAATAATAATCAGTATACGTATTATCTTAATTATAAATTTGCGATCAATTTATAAGATGACCAGTGTTGTTGTTGTTGTTGTTAAACTATACTATATGATTAATTTGTTAGAGTATAAATATTGTATATATTGAAAAGTATGCATGTAAACTATCACTTTATGTAACCGTATTTAAGCTCAAACAATAAAAGCTTAAACTATTATAACTGTTTCTGTTACTGTGTGCAAACGGTCTAGTATAACTACCTGCTTTTCTAAAATGAAAATTATCAACCAAAAGCAATCTTTACCGATTCTAAATTTAGAAGAGGGTGAAGATTTTAATAGGGAAAGGTTCAAAAAGCATGGCAAGCTATTAAGTAATACAATGAGAAGTTTAATAATAGGACCGAGTAACTCAGGAAAAACAAACCTAACTTCCCTCTGCTGCTTAAGAGAACTTGTTAAAATTCCAAACTATCAACGTATTCTTAGTCTCTACTTTAACCGAAATATCAGTTTCTAGAACAAGTTCTCAAACCGATTAGAGGCATAAACTATTACACGTTTAGTGAAAACGCAAACATGATGCCGCCGTGGGAGGCAAAACAAAATTCGATATCTATATTTGACGATGTAGCTTGTGCCTGGTACCATAATATTAAGGTTTACTATAGCATGGACCGTCATAATGGAGTAGATTGTTTTTATCTCACTCAAACCTACGCTTCTGTTCCTAAACACTTAATTCGCGATAACCTAAATAGGTTATCTCTGTTTAAGCAAGACGATTTCAATTTAAAGCATATTTATGACGATCGCGTGGACACTGATTTGTTGTTTCAAAGTTTTCGAGAAATGTGTTCCGAGTGCTGAAATGCAAACTTGAACGATTTTCTCTCGATACATCAAGACTTTAATTTAAACGAAGGCGTGCATAGAAAAGGATATGATTCGCATATATCCTTAAGTAAGCAACAAATCAAATTAATCGGTGTAAATACGCAAATAGCGACGGTAGGGAGGTGAAGGTGAAAACTTGCAAATATTAGTGATAATAGCCAAAACTACTACTACTACAACTACTATAATGAATACCGCTTCTGCTGCTGCTGTGAAAAACAGTGCTATAATAGTAAAATTAATCTAAGAACGAGTCGCAATCAAAATTAAATATAAGGCTTTACGGAAAGATAAATTGCTAGCCAAAAAGTTATTGGAGCGAAAATATGGTCCTATTATAAAACCGCTTAGCATGATTGTGGCTAAACTTGAACAGAACTATGAGATGGCTTCTAATGAACGAGTTATAGCTACTAGTAATGTGGCTACTAGCGAGAATGACGAGAATTGATTTATAAACAATGCAGGCAAACATGACAAAGATGACGACCATTCCGGACATAAATCGCCAACAAGTTTTCTAATGTCCCTTACTACTTCATCGGTAACGTCAAGTCCTAGCAGTGGCACTCTTAATTTACCTTCTCCAATACTGTATTCGACACCTACATTAACACGTTCGGCACTGGAGGTGGCAGGAGAACAAGAGCAATTAACAAAATCGAGCTTAAGGCGACTGCAAGATATGCATGACATTTTAGAACGATCGAGGAAATAAAATGAACAATTCAAGAGAACTGTATCCCGCGCGGCCGAAATTGCGGGAATTCAATCGCCAATACGACCTGCTGCTACCAGTTCTAGTAGTAGTGATAATAACGAGGGAGCTTTTGCTAACATTTTACAAACTAGAAGACGTATTTACACAAAAAAGTGCAGCAGTACTAACAAGAGATCGAGAAAGCCTAAAAAAAGAGGCAGACTTAATCGTTTATTTAAACTTGATAATTCTAAACGCGTTGAATAGAAGTATTGGAATAACGTGCATGAACAAATCGCTCAGTTAGAATTGCTATGGAGAAAAAAGCTTGCCTATCCTACTTCGTATCGAAATGAATCATTGGTAACATTGAAAGAATAGTACCAAGATCGCTACATCGAAAGAATGGCCTCAACTAAAGAATTAACTCTTATATAATAAACTATTGCTATAAAATAAATTCTAGTGTACTACTACATTTAAGCAGTTCCATAATGGACATTGACAACCTCGGTAGGATTTCAAACGGCACCCCATCTAGGATGTCGATAAAGGGCGAACCGGGTGTTGGAAATTTTGACTTACAAAATAAAAATTTAACTAATGTAGCGAAACCAACTCAGGGTTTGAATGCTACAAATAGGCTTTACATAACTGATGCGATCAAGAAGAGCATTAGTAATATGAAGAAGGAATATGACGCAATTTATAAGCATTTTGGTGGGTCAATAAGACAGTTGATACATTCTACAGGTGTAGGTGTGAAACGTGACTTAGAAGGAAAAATGTATGTCATGCGAAAAGAAACATGGAAAACTGTTAAGGCTGATCTCGAAACGAAGCTAAGGAACGCACATGCGGCGTTCTTGTGTGAGGACAGTATAAAGATAATCTGTCCCGTGCAGATATAAAAAATCTAACGAATATAACGTTGAAGAACTTAAAATGTATATTATTGCACTTGTTAATGCTGGTGTTGCGGACGCTAAACAGTACACGGACAGGAAGAATAAGGAACTGTTATTGACATTACAAGAAAGGTTTACTACTAACTGCTAAAATATATACAAACAGCAAATTGTGAACAAGCTGCATAAGCCCGTTAGAAAAAACTTACTTAGAAAGCACACGGTCGTTAAAGGTTTCGACAATTTATGGCAGTCTTCCCTGGCTAATTCCTACCCTATTCAAAGAAAATAATGGCTAGAAATACATATTGGTGGTGATTGATTGATTTTCGAAATGAGCATGGGCGAGAGCGCTCAAGTCCAAAAACGGCAAAGAGGTGTTACAAACGCAATGGTTTTTATTCTGCAACACGATAATGTCAATAACAAAACACAACATAAGCCTAAGAATTTACAAACCGATGCGGGGGAAGAATCCTACAATAAAAAGTTTTTCGCATTGAGAGACACATACAGCACAAATCATTATCAACTTGCAGCACAATTAAAGCTTCAATGCCCAAACGTCTGTTTACGAACGTTAAAGGGTGCCTTGTACAAGAAGTACAGTTTACGCGGTAATTATAAATCGATACATGTCATAGATAAGTTGTTAGCGAATATAACAGTCGAAAGCATCGCACCATTCGCATGAAACCTGCAGCAGCTACTCCGACAACAAATCTCGATCACGTTTACCGCAATCTAAAACCTTTTAATACAAATCACCGGTATAAGACAGGAGATGTTGTCAGAATTAATAAATACAAATCAGTTTTTGATAAAGATTCCACGCCGAATTAGAGCTGCGAATTGTTCCGCGTGACCGATAAAAATAAGCAATCCGGTTATGTATAAACTAGAAGATATGGATAATTAAACCATATTAGGCGGTTTCTATGAGCAAGAATTGTAGACGTTGAAATTTCCTGACATCTATCTTATCGAAAAAATTTCAAAGCGGAGGCCCGCTATCGGCGAAGCACACGTAAAGTGGTATGGCTATAAACATCCATCATGGTGTAAAATCGACGATATTGTAGCATAAATATGATATATAATAATATTATTCAAATATAACATATTAAGTTAGTCACTTATTTATCAAATAAGTAAATAATTTGTATTTTATATTAATTTCGCTGAAATAGCGACAACAGCAATAATAGTATACGCAAAATACATATACATAAAAATTCAGAAAACAAGTGTTTTTATTGCAAATAAAGTGGAATAGTGTGCTCCCTGGATTTCTTAATAATAAAAGCGTACATGTCAAAGTACGGTTCTAGTTCCTCAAGATAGTCCCCGAGGTCTGCAGCAATAAGGGCTTGAACCAAAGTAGTCTCTTCGATTTCGCCATTAAGAAAACGTTCACAAAGCTGAATTCCCTTATCGAACTTTGCAAAAAATTGTTGACATGTAGCATTGGTCTCGGCGTCTTGTTCTCCATCGTAAACATATCTGCCTCCGAAATTGGTGAGAAACGCCGTCATTATAATTAGTTGACGACTTCTTTCAACAGCCAGCATCTTGTTTGTGACTTTAGCTTTTTTGCCTTCACACATAACATAACGAAGGCTGGAGTCATTTCCATTGCTCCGTTTTATATTTATATTAATATTACGATTAATATAAGATACCAGTACTATATTTTTTACGCATAAAGCTACAGTAATACTAAACAATCTACAATACACATGAGCAATCCTATGCCAGAATAATATCCCATAAAAAACGGGAGAGAAAATTTGAAATCAATCATGCGTAGAAACTATCATTATTGTAACCACTATTAGAAAGAGAGAGTGTGTAATTTTTTTAATAGTTAGTTAGTTAGTTTGTATTTTCTAACGTTAATTTTAAGAAATCTAACACTTGCAACAGCAGCAACATCAAACTAAATAAATATATACATACATACATATTCACATGCCCGTTTTTATTAGGTCCATCTATAAAATTCATTAATTCATCTAGCTCCTTAAATTGTGTATAAAATGAAATACGGCTTCAATTGGCACAAAAGTTTCCTCTCAACTACTGCTCTAATTAGCGCCTTAATAAAAGCGTTTTGATCGTCAACTACAATGATAGGATTCACGAGTGCGTTGTATTTTTCTATGTGGCCAAACTTATTAATGAAGGCATCGCATATTTAAATGCAGGATTCGTATATTGTCACAAGACGAAATTGCAATAACGCATGTGGCAGAAACACCAGTGTTTTAGCAACGGCCGGCAAAGCTACAGTGGAGCGAAGCGTGGTTCTCCTATA
>JAHWXV010005647.1:0-11940 GCA_024586415.1 Phrixothrix hirtus | reverse complement strand
GAATGGTTGATCAGCATTGGTTTCATTCGAATGCAGCCAGTACTGTAAGGTCGCAAGAATCAATTTCTTAAATATAATGAAGGTTCCAACAATTAGGAACGTACAAAAAAGACAAGTATGTAAGCTTGACCGAGTCAATTTTACAAAAAAATAAATTAACAAGAAGTGTGTAGCAGCTTCCGTTAAAGTGACGCAAGTCCATAGAGTTTTAAATACAAGTTAATGTTTAAAATTTAATTTCTAAAATTAATGAAAGCAACTAGTGCATAAAGAGATAACAATAAGATAATAAAAAAAGTTGTTGTAATTTCTAAGCCAAATAACGTATTAATGAACGAAAGGTAAAATCCCAATTTTGAAAAATTTCAAAATTGTAGCTGATTTCAGACAATTGTCGGGAGATACTTGAGAGCAACTTCTAGACACTGCAACATTTGCTCAATTTACAATTTGATAAGTCAGTCGAAGATATGAACTTAAGTTGACATTATCCTTGCAAGCTAAAGTTTGCAAAAATAATTCCTATAATTAGAATAAAAGAGAATTGTAGAAACTTGATAGTTCTATGAGGTTATCAATTCAGATTAAAAAGGGCACGCCATGTAGGCAATCGTAGAAACAGTTAATGGGCTAACATAGACTTCAATATTTTTTCGAGCTCTAAGCCCTTAATTCACAAATTAATAGTCGTAGTACACACAACAATTTAATTTAAATAGTAATAAAGTTTGACTTACCAAATTGGAAGCAAATAAAGAAAAGAAAAAGAACGATCTTACGAGATGTCTCACAGCATCTCGGATGACATCCTCACCCAAAAAAAATCAGCAGGCTGGTATGTAATAAATTAGAAAATACCCCTGAAAACAAAAAAGAATTATTGATAACGAAACGTACCAGCCAAGGATTTGCTTCAGCAACGAGTAATTCTGTAATTCGGTAATTAAAAATTTAGGTAATGATAAGGTAATTTTTTAAAAAAACAAAGGAAATTTTAAGCTAAAGCAAGCAAGCAAGCCCTAACGAAGACTGTCCTTGCACTCCCTGCACTTCTCGATCTCCCCGCTAGCCATGCTATCGGTAACAATCAGTTCGAAATAGACATTCTATTTTAATATTCAATACACTTTACATGAATTAAAGGAATGAAAACCAAATTTTGACGTTATTACCTAAAAAGAAATAATAATGGTTTTAGAAATATAAATACAGCGTTTCCACTGTTTAAATTAAAGTTAAAATTATAAAGGAAAATCTTTAAAAGCGAAATTAATAAATTCTTAATTTTCCCTTTAATATAATTCAACTAAATGTAACACACAGTGTTACAGGTTCCAATCACAAATTACGCATTACTGTAACTGATGTCCAAATAAATAAATCCAATGTTACGGCATTGAAATGTATTGCATCAGCATTATGCCTAATTTTACTCTTGACTGATGAAGAATTTTCTAAACTGCTGCTTTCTATACAGAGTGTTTCAGATAATATGGCATTCCTTTTAAGGGATGAAACCAGACCCTACTTTTTTTTAATAATGGCGAGTCGGCTATGTTGTTCTCCTAAGCCCAAAGGGCGTATCTCAAGTTTTCCTAATATTTGAGATTTTATTACTTACCGAGTTCATATGAAGTCGGAGATTTTATTGCTTTCCGACTCCATATGAAGTCGGTAATCAATTAAATCTCAAATATGAAGAAAACTTGAGATACGCCCTTTGGGCTTAGAAGGGCAGTGTGTACATGCTTTCAAATATGACAAATATCATCGGGTAATTGTATTTTACTAAATAAACATTTCCGTAGTAGAGCAGAATTGTACGTTTATTTTAACTTTCGAAACAGACTCATAAAAACAAGACTGTACAATGATACACCTTTTTAAATGTCAGTGACCAATATCTTGATAAACGAAATTATGTAAATTTACATCAGTTACTAGATGGGTTTCGTTGACTAACCAGTGTTTTAATAATAAAAACTAAATTGCAAATTGTGCCCAGTTACACCGTATTTAACTGATTGGTGCTTTTATTTTAATAAAATTGTGCATGTCTGTAATAATGAAGTACCTGCATAGGTATAATTTAATTAATATGCATTTAAAAACTGTAAAGTGAAAAATTATATTAAGAGAAATAAATCTGTAGGCGAATCCTCTAGTATCACTTTCTTAAAATTGCTTTTGAAACAGCGTATAAAACAGTATTTGATTATTCTAAATCGAAATAGGTAAATATCATGCCATTCTTCTGAATACTGTTACAAAACCAACTAGAAAAATCTAAAACGCCAACAATCTGTTTTTATTTTACTGCGTTTAAATTTATCTTTTCAATGTACCATACTTCATAATTACTTACTTATTCACAAGGTAGAAGAAATTTATGCAAATGCCAATTTGTTCGGTATAATCTACGTGTCCATCATAAGTCGTGCTCAGTTATGTATTGAAAACAATGGTGAACATTTTTTATGAAAATATTTTGTTCCTGGTAAAAATCTTAAAATGGACAAACAGTTAAATTTTACATACTTTATTTAATAGTCCGATGTTTCCCGGAAAAGGTATTGGTAGAACCTCAACTCGCCAACCATGTATAGTTAAATTTTCATCGCAATTAACGTATTTTATTTATAAAATAAGGAAATGAATTTTTCTCAACAAGTAATCAACCTATAACACGTTTTGCTTGTCTATAAAACAGGGTCTAGTCAATAATAATTTGAATAAGGACAGCATAAAGCTAATTTTTATTCAATCGTTGTATTAAAAACATATTTAAAGTGTTTTTATTTTAAGTGTAGGATGATGTCACGTAATTTCAGAAATGAAACTCGATGTTAGGTGTAAAATTAAAAAATGTTAATAAATATTCCGTAAGCTGTTTTTACATCTATACACATTTTCTTAGTACGATGCATGGATAAACTCTATTTTTATTATTCAGTTATTAATAAATAACTTCTTCAAAATTGTTAAAAAAATTGTATACATTATTTCTAAATTCTTTCAATTGTATGAAAGGGCAATCCCCTTATCCTGTTATTTTTTATAGTAAACAAAGCGAAATGTGTCTGCTACAGCTGTAAAAGTGTATGTTACAGTAAATTGATTCTGTTAGGTAGGTCAGTTATAATTTTATGAATGATTTGACAGTTTTAGTCTGAATGTAACCATAGGCAGCTCGTTGTACATAATTCAAAATAAAAGACTTTTTCGTATTCATATTGATTTTAATTTTACGTTTATTGGGGTGTCTGAAGGATCTACTTTCATCCCTTAAAAGGAATGTCATATTATCTAAAACACCCTGTATACCATAAATAGCAGATTAAATTCGCATAGTTTTAGTTTTGCTTAGAATCTTGTCGTGTTAGAGGCTGTTATACATAATGTAACTATAAAAGTTTATTGTTAGCGTACTGTGAAATAAATATTTAAGTAAATAAGTATAACTAAATAATCATATTAGAGAATATAAATAAAGATTTTTAAACAATTAACTGGTTTCGCTACAATAATAATTTCCAATCGCAGTTTTCTCAAAGTAACTTGGCATACCTTACTTGCCGCTCATAATAGTTTCAGTACCAACAGCGATTAGAACTCGTGCGTATTTGGTACGGTTAGGCTCCTAACTCGCATCATCTAGCGAGATGGCCAAAGGAATTTTAAATTTAGTCATTCGTACTATAAACGCCCAATAAAAATAGATTTGACCTCAACTAATTATAAATCCAAATAGTCATCTATTTTGCGTAATAAAATAATCAGATTAGCTAGACTAAATTATACAAGAATTGTTTAATAATGACTCCATGTCTTCCATCAGCCTCCAACTTCAGATGTCCTTTTCAAAGTAATACCAATCGGTTGCAAGCTTTTTTTGCCATCCTTCATAGATGAGCTCGAAGCTATTCTTTGGCAGATCCTGCAGAGTCGCCTTAACAACCTCCACGACTTGTACCAAAGACTAAAATCGCCTTCCACGAAGGAGGTTTTTCACTTCAGCAAAAACAAAAAATCACAAAGGGCTATAGGATGAACGAGGTGCTTTGATTTTGATGATTATATTTGCAATGTGTGATCGTGTGTTATTATGGTGTAACATACACCCAGTTACTTGAAGATGTGGTCGTTTTCACCTGACATGGTCTTCAAGATTTTTAGTACTTCCTGTTACAATTATGTGTGGTGGTTTATGTCAATAAACCATACCTTGAATGCCTAAGATTGAGTTCAGCAAATGCCATGGTATTGGCGATGAAGCAGTTTTTCACGCCGAATTTTGCTGCTTACTATCAGGGTAAAAATGTTGAAGCCATCAGTTATTAACCTGGAAAGAAACTCTTCACCGCCTTCCTGTACCATTTCTTGAGTTCCACACAAACATGCACGCAAACATCACGTAACCTGGAAATAAGCAGTCTCAGCCATCACAGCGCATAAGCAGGTCTTATGTAAGTTTTTCTGTTACCGAAGCATGGCAGAAGCCTAATGAAATAATCGGAATATAAACAGCTGCCTTAATGCGGTTTGTTAATCTTTCCGTTACAGCTGCGGTCATTTTTGATGTTTCCCATCTTCCATCTTTGAACTTTTATACCACCTAACAACAGATTTCTCACAACCCTCTTCTAACAACGAATAAGCTATGGACAGATAAAATTTCACAGCAGCAAACTGTTCTTCACGTGTCAACTCCATTGTTCCGTAACAGAGACTGGGCATATCTAAACTCGATCGCTTGACATCGGTAGCAATCGGAACTGAACCGAACACAACCGACACTATATCAGTATGTATTCACAAGAAGCGAAAATTGTGACAGTAAAAAAATTATGAAAATTCGTTATTATAAGACAATTTTAATTATAAAAATCACAAAGCTATGGTAAAACTGAGAAATTCAATATAAATTAATTATATTGAAAAAATTTTTGTATAAATTTAATTATACGATGTAAACTGCTCATGCGTCGGCAGAAACTAATATAAATGTGATAATGTATGAGATAATTATCTCCGTCCGAGGGAAATTTTTCTAAAAATACTACTATTTTAAATATGATTATCTCATACATTGTCTATCACATTAAAGTTCTGGTAAATGCTACAATTTATATAATACTCAGGAAATGACAACTGTGAAATGTAGCAATAATATTCTAGTCAAGTTGGGCATGATATGTTCAACAACCAGTTTTTACCATCACACTAACAAGCAAGAAAATTCCCTTAGTGTTTCTAAAAAATCAAAGACTACTGAAATTTTTCTTGGACGTTAATATTAAAAATATACAAAGGGTGATCAAAAAATATCGGAATGAGTTTATACTCTATTTAACATCTTCGAAATATGACCCCATATACACAACCTTTTTCTTATGAATTGCCTTTCAAAACCGTATGAAATTCCACCATTGCGTTTTTCCGATCTTCAAACCGACGATGTTTGAAACGCGAAGTAAAACACCTCGCCCGAGTTGACTTACCAACGCTGTACAAAGATACCCGTTGATATGACGAAGAAATTTATTCTATCTCCATAACTCCAGCGTTTTCTGTCGCACAGCCTCGCCTAGAGCTCGCATTCACTGTATTGTTTTGTGTAATGTACTAATAATGCATAAACGCTTGATAGTGGAAAAACACGTTAATAATCACTTCATCGTTGCTTCGCAACATTCGTGATTTCTTTGGAAGTGATTAATTTTTGTGGATCCACAGGAAAATGTGTTGTTCTTTTAAGAGCATTCGTTTTGTTCAAATTTAATTCGCAATTTTGGTGCTCTAGCTAATAATTCAGTCAAATAGACAAAAAAGTTATAACTTCAAAAAAATTCGCATAGAACTCAAAATTGGTAAAGGTCTTAAGAACACTATTACAAATGAAATATAAAAAATCCCCACCAAGACTATTTCTGCTAAAAATTTTATTCAAGATCAAAAGTCAAAAATATCTGTTTTCTTCACATTTCTCTTAAACGGTAAGTGTTATCGTAAAAATAGGCCAGACAGAGTTTGTAGATCATACAATTGTCTACAAAAATTGTTCACACAATTTTTTTCTTACGAATTACTATTTCTGAGATATCGCGGTTTCAAACATTGAAAATAGTAATATGCACTCATATGCACCCTGTATACGTCATCGGACGTTTGATATAAGTAAAAATATGGAAGTATTGATTTGTGCGACACACTAAAATACGTGAAAATTATACGATTCAGAATGAATATACTCTTGGCCCGTAATTCCGTTCGCCCGTGCAACCTTGAGCAACATCTGCCTGCTACTCCATTGTTCAAGTGTAAATGGACGTATACCTGCACTTTTTTTGCAGGACGTAAATGAAATAACTACTGTGAGTATTGAACGTTTCTTTGCAGTGAACAGACGTGCTTATTGATAATATCTTTGATTTCAATTTGTGCCGTTAAATAATATTCAAAAAATGTCACAAGTTTGCTTCATCTGTAGTAAACCTTTGATTGCACGTGAAATTGTTGTTGGTGATCGTGGAATGAAGACTTTGTTGAAAGAAATAATGGGCTTCTTGAATACTTGAAAGGCAAGCAATCTGTGACAATCCATGTGCAGTGTCGTAAGATGTACACTCGGAAGAGTAGTATTGCTGCAGCTAAAATACAGCACGAGATGGAAAAGTCAATATAACTACGATAAGTCCGCCTCGTCTAGAGCGCATAAATTAACAGTAATCCGTTCCACTTCTTTTAATCAATAGGATCCTGATCAGACTTCCTTAATCACAATAGATCGTAGAGTATGCTTACCGAGGAAACAACGTTAAAAAAAATGCGCCAAGTAAATGTGTGCATATTATGCACAATTCGATTTTTCCAAATTTTGGAATCGCGATATCTCAGTAATGGTGATTCGTAGAAAAATAGTCTCTCAACAATTTTTGTAGACAATTGCATAATCTATAAAGTTTGTCTCGCCTATTTTTATGGTAACACTTACCATTTAAGACAAACATGCGAAAAGCCGATAGTTTTGACATTTGACCTTGAATAAAATTTTTAGCAGAAATAGGATCGGTGGGGACTTTTAATATTTCATTTATAATAGTGTGTTTAAAGCATGTACCAATTTTCAGGTCTATGGAAATTTTTGCTAACTTAAATGTCTATTTTAACTGGGCTGCAAATGATGAAATCCAAAATTGTGTTTCTTTATTAATCTATATAGTGTGTATTGCTACCTTGACTTCAATTGATTTTGTTAAGTTTTGACAGTCATTTCCAAATATCCTGTTACAAATTCTGTCTTGCAACAAATTATAATCATTTCTTTGTAATCAAAGTATTGATAGATAATTTGAAAAAAATGTTTTATTAAAAACTCAAATGATTGTAAACAATTCCATGAAGATAGAGAAGACTTCGCAAATTTAGCACAAGCTAAACAACCTTGAAATCTGTCACTAATGTGCACTTTTAACGAGTTGATAGGCCTATTCGTCACAATAGGCAGACTTCTGTGCGTGATTTAACGTGATTACTGGAAAAAAGCATGCGTAGAATTGAAGTTTAGCAAAATTTGTACCCGGTGGGTCTCAAGGTTGCTTTCCTTGGAGCAAAGATGTATAAGGGTTCAAGTTGCAGCAAAGTTTCTAAGGAGCTTTGTATAGGAGGAAAAACATTTCTAAATAACTTGCTTACTTCTAATAAAACTAATGGTAACCATTTGTCCAGAAAGCAAGCGATCAAGTTTAGAATACAGCTCCCAAAAAATCAAAAGTTGTTCCTTTAACTGGAAAGACTATGACGATAGTGTTTTGGGATGCAGAAGGTGCCTTGGTTGTCGTTGCCAAATCGTAACGGCTGCCTATTGTTGTCAACTATTGTCTGAAAAAATTAAACCTACTTTCGCACAAAAAGAAAAAAACGATTAATCATAAGAGCCATTCTCCTTCAGGATAACGCATATCTTCATACATTGACCAAATTACATTAGGAAACGCTTTCCCATTCTTCCTAGAGTTTCGATTTATTTCATACGATTTATATTTATTTAGACCTCTAAAGGAACATTTGGAAGGCATCAGATTTGAGGACAATGAAGATGTCAAGAATTTTAGTGCACAAGTGGCAGCCAAAAATATTGTATAATGAAGGAATTATTAAGCTCCACAGAAAATGGCGGAAGTGTACATAGAGTGTAAGGAGGTATGTCGAAAATTAGGATAAGTTTTTTTTGAATAAAAATTATAAGCAAAATCCATAGTAATTTCGATAATTCAAACCTCAAGATGCCATGAAAATAATTTGGCTTGCAAAACTTCGTCTACATAGGAAATAAAACAGTTTTAACTTTAATGGAAACCCAGATACACAAAATACGTATACTTATTTACATAGTGCACAATAATTCCACTTTCCAACAAAATAATTACTCAATGAACCGCTTTTTTATACTTTATTTTCAAATAACGCCTGAATATTAGTTAATTTTTTCTAAAAATCCTGTGTAGCGTCATCATTAGTTTGTAAATGAGTTTAAGATGTCTAAGGTATCTTCTATAGACTGTGTTGCGGATTGTTAAATACTAAGTTTTTCAATAGCTTTATCATCGCTTAAAGTTTAATCTAAATTCTCTGCTGTAGATCCCTGCAAGTAATTTTCGAGAATATCTTCATCTGTCGAAAACTCAAACATGCAAATTTGATCATCTATATGGATAGAACCTTTCAATTTACCAATTCTTATCAACCTTTCGATTTGAGATTCAAATTGATTGTATTTGTAAATATTACGAATAAAAGTTTTCCCTATAAATATAAAGATGTCATGTTTTTTTCTCTCATGCAGATGCTTGACGACTTGCGGTACTTAGAACATCGATTTCCTAGTTCTTTGTAATACATTCAATGTTGTGTATTAAAATAAATTTAATTGTCTTATGTTTTTCTATATGAGCTAAAGTTCTCTTTAAAATTCTGCGTCGATAGTGACATTTTAAATTTTGTATAATTCCTTGATAGAATGGTCGCACCTCAAATTCCTACAATTTCGAACTCAATCTATAAAATTTGTCCGGTCGTTGAGCCCTTGACATCACGAAAATTACCAAGTTTTTCTCTTGCTTATCGTGTTATCTGTCAACAACGTGCTTCATTTCTGGAAATTAAAATTTTATTCGGAAGGTATATGAAAAACAATCTGGTGTCATCTGCACTGACAGTTTTCTAGTAAACTCAGTAAAACACCTATAGCAGTCTTCTTCACAAACTCCACTGCCTTTCCCATAAACTTGGTTTTGATATTTATTTACAAAACAAACTAAAAATTTAAACTTCATTTACAATTATCGAGCCAACCAGGGCTTGCTTTAAAAGTTTTTCCGCTAGGTTCTGTTTTAATAATTCTACCTTATACAGATAAATTCTGATTTATTACTGCCGTAAGTCACTCTAAAGCATTTTTATCCACATTTTCAAATGTGGGCTCCTTTAGCCTTTTACAGCTTCAGCGGCATTAGCATCTTCTAGCACTTTATAGATAAATTTTTGTTTCTATAAAATATTGAATATTTAAGTTGGTAAATACCGTATTTACTCGTTACATATCTATCAGTTTCAATTTATCAATTGTTAACGTTTTTAAAATACGTTTCAGCGTCATCGTTCTCGCTTTTAACCAGCACGGCAACCTACACATGTAAAGATGCAGACTGGTCATCTCTCTTATCAACGCATTAGTCTAGACAAATCTAGAAACTCAATACTATGTTGTTGAATAAAAACCGGGATTCCCACAAAATATTCCAGTTAACATAATTTCTGATGGTTTGCAATTTTTAGTTCGAATATCAAGAAATTCGAATAGTTGAAATTCAAGTTATCAATAAAAATTTTGCGTAGTTTTAAACCAACTAATAGAAGTTTTACTCTAGGAAAATCGCAAAAGTGTGTATTCACTGACTCTATGGCCTGTTGACCATTGAATGAATTGATTTTGATGGAAAACGATAGAGGAAAATTTCTGCTTTTCGAAATCTGCATAGAAAGTAAGCTTAGTTACCAATAGAGCACGTGCGATGCTTAGTAGCCCTTTTTCACAGGGTTCGATGTAATGTGTACCCTGATTTAATTTACGTAGCATAACATTATTTGCGGTGCAATCGCAGTATTCGATAAAGGTTACAGTCAGTCAAAATTACGCTGTGGTTAGTTGAACATCGCGGTTTAGCTGTGGATACCTTTTTAAAAATAACGAGCTTCTCCATTTCAATATATAACTTCTTTCGTCGACATTTCGGGTTGAGACGTGTCAGCAAGGTGCCCAGCCACAGGCCGATCGTGGGTGAACATTTGTCAAATGAATGAATTCTCTAATACTTTGCATACAGGTAATTATTAACAAAACCCAATTATCAAAATTATTTTCTAAACCTGAATTGGTGTAAAAATTAAAGATAATACAAAACGCTTACCCAAACATAGTTGCTAAGGCAAGACCAGTTTCTAGATATAATTTTTGGAACAAAAGAAACGGCGTTATGACTTGCATAGTACATTGCAATTGACATTGCTTGAGACAAAGTCACAGCTTCGCAGTAGTAAATTAGGCTTACTTAGTCCACATAATCATATCACCAGTTAAGACTAGAGTAGGTAATTAACATTAACTTTTTGTGCCTGTTTATATTTTGTCTTATTACTAAAGTTTGGCTTGTGAACTTTAATTGGAAGTATGTGTATAAGTTTTCTTGTATTAGGTTAAAATTATTTCAGTTTATGTTTAACTGAACTTAGTTTTGCAATATTAAGTCGAAATATGAACTTACAAAGTTGCATTTTTCTTATTTCTAGTTTCCTATTACAGTGCCATTTGTATAGGGCAAACCGTAAGTAGAATCAGTGTTATTTGGATTCCTTCTTTTTATGTTTTATTCTAAAGATAGACTTATGTCCTTTTGAATTAATTAGCTTTTACTATTTCGTGCATAATATAATATTTTATAGTCATTTCTCTTTAAAATCTAATAATAGATATTGATAATAAAAGGTCTTTCAAACACGAGGCCGTGATCTTTAATATTAAATAAATGTGTTATATGTGGGATATAGCAGAAGCCTTTATTTTGCATTGCGTATATTACCATTATGTTTTCATCGTTCAAATGACTTCCGCTGAGTTGATTCGAGATACCAAATTTGTGATGATTTTTCGGAATAAATTGGGCGGGATTTCATCAATGGCTCGAATGGTATTGTTCTTCAGGTCGTTAATTGTTGCGGACTTATTGGCATAGACCTGAGATTTTACAGCACCAGCGAAAAACTCTAAGGCTGTTGAATCACACAACCTTTGTGGAAATAACGCAAGCTGGAAACTTTTCTCTAGTGTTGCACATAGCACTATATTACTTGAACCGCGTGTTATCTATGTCGATAACATTCAATTCCAGCCAAAAAAAGTGGTTATCATCTCTCGTTAACTCCCGCCATTGACATTCACCGTCCTTCCTCTCGCGTCTCAGAAGGAGTACGACTCGATGACGCCGCCCAGCCAAAATCCACATCTGAATGCAAAGAGAGCTCCTGAAACTGATGTGGATTGACGTTGTGCTAGATCAGGCAATTTTACTTGCTTACGAAGCCATTAAACTAAAAATGCGTTTCGTCGCGGAAGATGTTTTTTCACCAACTGTTCTAGCATCGAGTCAGCGAACGTCCAGCGAGTGTCACGATCCCATAGTGGTAGTTGTTCAGTCAATTGCATCTTATATTGATGAAGGTCTAAGATTTTCCGCATAGTTTGCCAAGATGAAGTTGCAGAAAGTCAACATCTTGTGAACGACACTGTAACGTTTACACGACCCTAAAGAATAACGCGAAACGCGATTTAAAAAGAATTCATATTAATTCTACGCATTTTACGTGATATTCTTAAATACGGGA
>JAHWXV010005603.1:0-14033 GCA_024586415.1 Phrixothrix hirtus | reverse complement strand
TGTGTGTGCGTGCGTGCGTTTGTGCGTTTATGCGTTTGTGTGTGTGTGTGTGTGGCGTGTGTATGTGTGTTTGTGTGTTTGTGAGTTTGTGTGTGTGTGTGTGGCGTGTGTGTGTGTGTGTGTGTATGTGCGTGTGTGTGTGTGTATGTGTTGTGTGTGTGTGTGTGCGTGTGTGTGCGTGGGTGCTAAAGTGCATGCGTGCGTGTGTGCGTACGTGCGTGCGTGGGTGCGTACGTGCGTGCGTGCGTGGTTGCGTACGTGCGTGCGTGCTTATGTGCGTGCGTGCGTGCGTGTGTGCGTACGAGCGTGCGTGTGTGCGTGCGTGCGTTTGTGGGTTTATGCGTTTGTGTGTGTGTGTGGCGTGTGTATGTGTGTTTGTGTGTTTATGTGTTTGTTTGTTTGTTTGTTTGTTTGTTTGTTTGTTTGTGTGTTTGTGTGTTTGTATGTTTGTGTGTTTGTGTGTTTGTTTGTGTGTTAGTGTTTGTTTGTTTGTTTGTGTGTTTGTATGTTCGTGTGTTTGTGTGTTTGTGTGTGTGTGTGTGTGTGTGTGTTTGTGTGTGTGCGCGCGCGCCAGTGAACAAAATATCTCAAAAACCAAAAGTCGTATATAAACAAAATTTTATATTTCAGTTTGTATCCACCTGGACACATGACCGCAACAATTTCATTAAAAGCGGAAAACCGGAAGTGCCACTTTATTCTTGTATTATATTTCTTAGAAATTTAATGTTCTCTGATTTCATTATGATGGTTTTTCAGAAAATTTCCCATAGAATGAGTAACCGGAAATACTCTTACCATTAATTGTGAATGAGAATTTATATTTGACGTCCAAACTACCTTCCCGTGCTAAATCAAGAATTTTGTTAAAATCGAATAACTGGAAGTACGACTTATTTCTCTGATCTTTAGGTATTTTCCAAATTTTTCGTTTTTCGCGATTATCTCGAAATCGGATAATACGATTTTTTCAAAACTCATAGAATTTCTTAGCGATTTAACGTTCTTTAATATACTTTACGCTATTTCTCAGAAATTTTTCCATTAATCAAGTAACCGGAAGTACCTTCACCATTAACTCTAAATAAAATAACTATGAAACTAAAACTCCTAACTAAATGAACATTGATATTTGAAGTTATGACTACCTTTGTATGTCAAATCAAGAAGTTGGTTAAAATTGAACAACTGGAAGTTCCACTTTATTTCTGTCATTTTTAGATTTTTTCCGAATATTTTTTTTTCGCGATTTTCATGAAATCGGCGGTAACAATTTTTTTAAAACTTAGCATATTTCTTAGCTACTTAATTTCATTTTATATGAAGTAAACAATTTCTCTAATAAACTTTCAAAAATGTGGTAACCGGAAGTACTTAGAGTATTAATTTTGAACAACTATCTCTAAAATTAAGCATCGTATAAAAATGATATTTTATATTCAAATTTTTTATTTTCGACCTGTGAGACGTGAGGAATTTAGTTAAAATTGAATCACCGGAAGTGCCATTTTATTTGGGATTTTTAAGTTTTTTGCAATTTTCTCGAAAACAGGTCTAACATTTTTTTAAAACTTGCTATAGTTATTACACTTTTATTGCCCTTTTACGTGATTAACGGTTTCTCTGAAAAAATGCGTTGAAGCAAGGTATCAGAGAAAAATTTAGAAGTTAAGCAGCCTTTCGCTTGTCCAGTAACTTGAATGACTGACCGTTACAATTATCCTTTCCAAAATAAACGTAAATAATAATTTAATCATCTGCGGTTACCATTTGCATATATACATAAGAGAAAGTTGTGTTGTCTCACACCAGATTTTTTGATTAATGTATTTACAAATAAAAATTTGATTATTATTTGTGACCGCAGGTCAGACACACATTTATAGTAAGTAAACAGAGTACAATCAATTCAATATGTTGCTAAAATTTCTTGTCAGAAATTACATTATGCTTTTTTCGTGAATTTCTGTAACAGATTGATTATGTGACAAATGTCAGTAGTTTTTAAAATGTTTCCATCTGTAAACTTTTTTAAAAAGGGCCTAATAGAATTTAATAATCTCAAAAATGTGTCTTTTTTAGTAGATAGAGTTGCCATTTTATTTTCTATAACTATTTCAAAACATGCCTATATGTAATTTTTTGTCAAAGTTAAAATATGTATGTTTTAATTGAGTATTGGCAGGTTACACAAAATGTAATTTTAAATTATTCTATTTAAAACATATTAGTTTTTAAATTAAAATCAAAAAATGCATTTTAGGAATATGTCATTAACAAGTTGTAAGCATTTTATATTACAAAATAAAAATTATTCTAAGTACTAGACGTTAATAAATAACAATTATTTTTATTTTTATCAAATGCTTAAATCTTGAACAATTGTTTTCTTGATATGTAATATTATTGTTAAATTAAAATTACATAGATACATTTTAAATGTACTTAACATAAGTAATTATCTGCTCAGATTACTAGCTTTAAACAAATATAATGTAAATACCTACATGTTATTTGTTTTAGATCATATGATAATACAGTAAATAAATTTAGGACATATCTGAAATATTTAAAAAATTTTAACCCATTTTTAAGCAATATAAATTTTCTAAATTATGACCAATTAAAAATTATAACATATAGAACAGAAGAATTGATGAAAAATAAAATCAGTATAGTATTTTAACTATATGAGTATACCATGAAGTTGAGTAAATATCTCTTGTAAGATTGCCCTAAATTCCATTTCAGTAATCACATGAATTTAGGTTAACACTTTACTATAGCTCATTCTACCTCTAATGACATGTATAAACTGAAAGTGGAGATGCAAAGTGTACACTCCAGTATTTTAAAATTTTTACAGTGCATTAAACATTTTGAGCAAATATTGTATAGGCTACGTTACAATTTTTGGGAATTCATGTAGAACTGGTTCAAGTGTCATTGATATGAGTAAACCCAAACATTGTTTTCTATTTCATTTCCACCTCAAAAGTAGGTTTATAATATAAATTTATTTTGTTTGTACACAAATGCTGCAGAATGAACTATGAATTTAAATTAAATATAATTAAATTATTTCAAATCATTCAAAAAATTATTCGTTTTTAGACAGAGAGGTTCTTGAAAATTGAAAAAATTAATAATAGCAAAAAGGGGTTAATAAAGAAAGAGGATTATGCAAAAAATTTTTAAATTTTATTAATAAAAATATTTAAAGTAACAAACTATTTATATTTAATATTAACCTATAGGATTAAAAAGTCAATTCCCTAATTCTGAACAGTCAAGGGGAAGTTTACAGATAATATCTTTATTCCGAAGAGGTTGTAAATGTTAAATACCAAGTGTTATAATAGCCTCATAGTTACAGGAATTGGACACTTTAAAATAAAATACAGAACACAATTTATACGTAATACATCACTAATTATCAGTACTGAATATATAATACATAATATAACTTAACAAACAATAATGAAATATTAACAAACTTACTTACATAAATTTCTATAAAACACAAATTATTCTCATAATTTGAATTATTTCAAGTGTTTGCTATTAAAAAATGTGTTATAGTTTTTTTATTACAGGCTGACCATTCTAGCTTGGGCTCCAGATTTTATGTGTGCTATGGCAAATGAATCATGCTTAAGTGAGAGCTCACTTTCCTTATATTGTCGTGACTTCAACTTCAGACACTCCGGCAAAAATGATTACTTATTAATTAAGTATAATATTAAATTTTTTCCATAACTGTATTTATATAGTTGTAAATGCTTTAAAATTATATTAAACAATTAGTGTATGTTTTAAAATTATGTACCTAATACTTAATAGAAAAATCTAGAAGGTAAATGAAGTACTTGTATATTTGAAAGCTGATGAGGGATGTGATAGATTCATTTATAAAATAGATGGGTAACCTGTATAATGTCCTGTATATTGCATTATAAATTAGCAGATCAAAATAACCTTATCAACTAATGTACTGTTATGCATGTATGATTATACAACTGATATGACTATTAAAAAATCAACAGTAAATTTAAGTACACAAGAATTACAGATTCTTGATTGGAATTTATAGACATTGGCAGCTGCGCTATTAACTGTTAATACTATTAAAGAAAGTTCTAGAATATATTGTTAAAGTTGTGTAAGTTGATTATTTTTTTAGAGTTTTTAATTACCGTTTACTAAAATTATGAATAAATCATATACTTCTGATTCACACTGATAACTAAGTGTAAGATTTATCTAAAATGTGTAATAACAATTACTTGATTTAAATTGCATATTAAGTTTTAAATATCTCTTTATTAGTTTATTGTGAATTTAGGATTAAATTACCATTACAAAAATACTAAGAAAACTTGTGTCAGGGATTGTATTTTCATGACTATGTTTCTACTTTACTATGTTCCTTCTCTGTCTCGCTTCGCACAGCTGAGAACCCAAGTAGAATGGTTAGCCTATAGTAATAATACTATTGACCAATAGCATTTAGCCATGATTTAATCATTTTATACTTGTTTGAAGTACAATAATGTATGGATAATCTGAACAGCTTGGTATCTGTAATCAAAACTTTTCTTCAAATAAAATCATGGTTGTAATTAAAAATTAATCCGTGTGTAATATTATAAAATTACGCTATGTTTGACGCATTTCTAACTAAACAATGAATGAATTTATTTTAGTTTATACATTTTTTGAATTTATACTGGTTACCTATCTTGTAACACAAATGTAATTAGGAAGTAATTCAATTTGACTCACACATACAAACATATGTCCATATACAGTGCATTTGAAAAATCTGGAATACATTTGCTGGTAATGTAAATGCGCATTCTCAAGAAATATCCTTAAGCATATAAATTTTATTTTTTCCTTGTATATTTTTTGATTATTTGGATGATGTTCAACTTCTCAATATGACATGATCAATAATTTTTGTATAGCAACAATATAGTGTTTTCATATAATTTAATATATTAACTCTCTCTGATTATAGAAATATACATACATAGTGTACTTATATATTTACCTCACAAATAAAGTATAATAAATTAACATAATATTTTATAATTGCTAGTTTGTACAGTATACCATTAATAAACAAAATGTTTACACCAAGATGTGGTATTTCCAATTTAAAGTTCTGTTCCTTTTTAACTTATTATCTACTTTTTGATAGGACAACAGGACCATATGCAGAAAATTTTCTTGGGGAGTCAAAATTCTAAAAAGTGGACCTTTCTACTTTCATATCAAGTTTTGACATAAAGTCAACATTATCGGTGAATTCCCTTCCCCTTTCTTATGTAACTTTTCACTCTTACTCTTTTCCATCTTCTTTTCTCATTTTTGAAAATAGCAAAAAGCTATATTAATTATTACTAGCATATAATATTTAAGATCAACCCAAAATGATGGATATTCTTAAATAGGGGTGGTCATCGACCTCCTCAATCCCCCTTGCGTACAGGCATATTCGCAACCAAGGACAAGCGAATTCACAAATGGAGTTAAGTACTTAATGATAGTTTACAACTGTGTAATATACAATATTTTTTCTACATTTCTAGTTTCATTAGAAGAAAAATAAATTGTCATTAGGTAACAAATCATAGGTACATAAAGCTATTATTTTACTTTTACTTCAGCTATCGTTTTGAAATAATATTATTTTTCTACAATAAAAAACAGTAAATTACATTGTGTTAAATACAGTGTTTTTATGATGGGTTGCGTTGATAAAATTTGAATGCATAATGAAGTTTGTCATATGTTTAATTTCAGATATAGACTATAAGTCGGCCTAAAATGAGCAAAATTGAAAGGAAGTTTAGAGGGCACTATACTGTTAAAGATCTTACGAGAAGTGGATGATGAAAGTAGTTTAAATGTTTTGTTATTAGTCCATGATAATAAACATTTAACCATCAAGACTTACTGATAAACATGGTACATTTAATTTTTTAATTCTTAGAATTTTGAGAAGCAAGAAGTTTCATCCTTACAAAATTAAATTAATACAATATAAGCAAGAATGATGCATATGGGTGGTTTGAATTTTTCAGGAAATGTAGATAATACACATGAAGCCTAAAAAAATAAATTTTAGTCTGGGATGAGGTGACAATGTTTTTAAATGTACTATAAATAGGCAAAACTACAGATATTAGGCTAGTGATAGGCCAAATTGGATAATAGGGTCACATACTTATATGCACAGCAATTAAATATATGGGTGTGCACTGTAGGAGATGGGACTTTTGGACCATACTTTTTTGTGGGAACTTTTTCTGGAAACATTTATTTAAATTTTCTCTGTGATGACTTAATCTTGAATTTCTTGATTATTAGATTTAACCCCATTGGATGTTTTACTTTGGGGGACATTAGAAAGTAAAATTTATTTTAACAAACCTAGCAATTTAAATGTGTTAAACAATGTATTGATGAAAACATTCAATCATTTACAATTGTACTTAAGAGATAATGGTTGTAATTTCCAACATTTAATTTAAGTTTTGAGGAATCTTGTGCTCAAACTTATTAAGTATCAAAATTGTGAAAGATGGGGATTACACCATTTATTTATGCATTTATTACCAAAGTAGATTAAAATAATTGTTACATATTTTATATGCAGTAAAAAGAAATAAATAATGGTTTTTTTGTATTTTAAGTTGCCATAGGTATACATTACTAATATGATGACACAGCTCATTTCATGCTATTTTGATTACACAATGTTTCTCATCTGTAGTATTTATCTTTTAAACTACATTTTGATAATAAATATTTTGTTTTGTAATCTTTATTTGCGATTTAAAGGTTTAAGTATGCTAAATTGCCGCAATCAGAAAGAGTTTACTCACCCAATTCGACCAATACAATATATTGTTGCTGTTTAAAAAATCATATTGATAAAATCATATCGTGAAATTGAATAACGACATATGTATAATTTTTATATCAGAATATATGCAAGAAAAAATAAAATTGATGTATTTAAGGATATTGCCCAACAATCCGCACTTATACAAATATTGAATTTATTTCAGACTTTTCTAACACACTGTATATGTACATTTTATATAATTAGATATAGAGCAAAGTTTGGATTATAGATAGCCTGTCGTGTGAGCTCTGTGATCCAAAAGTTTCTTAATCTCAACAGGATGAAGCAACTATCTGTTGGGATTATCCAAATATTAGAAACTGTACTTGTCTTCGATTTAATTTGAACTATATAATTTTGTTAATAAAAAATTAGGAAGGTAGGAATTGAAAGATTGATAATTTGATTTTAAAATTTATGCATAATAAAATGTTTGCTAGATAAATAATGCTTAGGACTGCTGTAAAATTTAACAATGCTTTAATATTGCATGATATGCAATGTTTCTCTTCAACTGCTTGAATGTGGTATTTGCTAATAACAGTAATATATTTATTAAAGTACTTTTGTAGCATGTGGACAACATTTAAATTATTTTCAAGAATCTATACATATTTAAAACAAATTTTATTATTTAAATATCATTTGTAGGTTGAAGTAACTCCATGGATAAGTAGCAAGCATAATATGGGGATGGCTTTTAATCGCACCACTTGGTCAAAAATTGTACAATGTGCAGAATTTTTTTGTAAATATGATGACTATAATTGGGATTGGTCTCTGCAACATGTATCTCAAAGTTGTTTAAAACAAAAATTACATGCTATGGTTGTAAGAGGCCCACGAGTCTTCCATATTGGTGAATGGTAATGTAATTTACTTTGTAATGCTTGAAATGTATAAATTATATCTTTAGTGGTGTTCATCATAAAAAAAATAATTGTGGATCAACTGCAGTTATATCTAAAGTGCAGCAAGTATTAAAAACAGCTAAAAGGCACCTATATCCTAGTTACCTTACTTTAACTTATACAACTCTTCTAAAGAAGACGAAACTCAGAAAAGGAAATGGAGGTTGGGGAGATAGAAGAGATCATATGCTTTGTATGGGTATGACACTCAGATAGTCCTATTTTTGCTCACATTTAAATTTAATTGTAAAAAGTAGTATTTTATACTTACATAGTGCAGTTTTTTTTTAAAGTGATATGACCTACAACTGATTAACTTAAACTGATTATACTAGTGATACACTATAAAATGTACCTAAGTATTGTTTTCTTATTTTTTATTATTGAAGTTAATTAGTATTTAGAAAATTGTTTTGTAAATAAGAAATGTTATACATTATTTAGAATGATTAAACCAAAGTTTAAATGATTGTTTTACATGATAATTTGTTTAATATTTTGTTACTGTAAGTAATCATATAAATGATATTTACTAATTCTCTCATCTAAAATTTATTCTTTGAAAATATACATTTGTACACTAGCTTAATTTTATAAATCTTGACATAAATTTAATTTCTCTGCAAATTGAAACATCCCTTCTTTGCTACATTCTACAAAAATATTTTTAACTTGCCACAGTATCTATCTAATGATAGAAATTATAAAAAATCTTAGTATTTAGTATTGGAGTACAGATCTACAGTGGCTTACAAAAATCACTGGACACCAATAGAATAATTAATAAAATAAATTATTAAAACAACTGAAAAGAGATAACACACTTAATGAATTTTAATACATAAACAATAGGTAAGAATAATATAGTAATAAAATCAATCTAACTGTAATATTGTAATGTAGGTAAAACTAAAGAAATACCATTGTTCCATAAATATAATCTCACAAAAGGGGTCAAGCATATTTACTTATTTAGAAATAATAGGAACTTACCATAACTTTATGAACCATATTTACTTTGCAATATCAACTAATAGAACAATTCATATCGGTTTGGTTATTTTAAACCATAATTAAATTTCTTTTTAAATAAGTTTTAAAAGGAATATCTACTCAATGTAAGGAAACAACAAACGAACTTCGTAAGGTGATTATTTTTCATAATAAAAAATGGTTTACCTATCAAATAAATGGCATACTAGTACACCTATTTTATTAAATGATTATGAAAAAAGAATTATAGTTCAAAAAATTTAAAAAAATGCATGGTTACATGCCATAGAAATTACTGTTGATCTGGAAAACAATGGTAAGCAAGTCAGTTCTGAAACTGTTCCCATGTTTTAAAAGATGCCAACTATCACTAGAGAGTTGCAAGAAAAATGTTTAGTGAGATTAAAATTTGCCACAGAAATGATAAAATGTGACTTTAGTTATTGGCAAGAGGTAATTTTTGCTTATGAAAGTAAGTTTAAATTATTTGGGAGCAATAGGCGTGTAACAGTTTGGAAAAAGTCAAATATGGTATTGAAAAAGGAAAATCTTATTCCAACTGTGAAAGATGATGGAGAAGCCATGGCCTAGGGCTGTATGTCAGCTGCTGGTGTAGGTCATCTGGTTTTTACTGATAATATAATGGACCAATTCATCTATTTAAACATATTAAAACAACATTTAAAAGTAAGTACAGAAAAATTAGGGTTATTAAACGTGTTTAAATTTTATCAAGATAATGACCGTAAGCACAAAGCACATATAATAAAGCTGTGGTTACTATATAACTGCCCCAAAGTTATTAGCATGCTGTGCAGTCCCTAGACCTCAACCCTATTGAACATCTTTGAGAAGAACGTAGGAAACGAATAATAAAGCATCATATTGGCTCCAAAGGTGATTTAAAAAGAAATCTTCAGGAGGAATGGCGAAAAATAGGCCACAAAGTTACGTTAAAGTTGGCGAAATCGATGCCTAGCAGATTACATGACATTATAAAACAAACGGGAAATCCTACAAAACATTAAATATAATATTTAGGTACTTGTATTTATTTATAACTTTATTAAAATGTCCGGTGACTTTTATAAGTGTAATTTTGTACCTAAATATATTTTATTATTATAATAGTTTGTGGACCTTTTATTTCCTGTATTATTATTGAGAATTCAAAAAGATAATTTATAATAAATCTACAACATGTGAGAAACCTTAACAAGTTTCATTTTTTTTTACTGAAAATACTTCATTTTGTCAGTTTATAGGTACTACTGTCCAGTGACTTGTGTAAACCACTATACATAAATTTAGGTCATATAGACAATAAGGGAAAAAAGGGAGTGTGCGTTGAGCTTGCAATAGATACATACGTGTTTGTTGTCAGCTCATATTTCCATTGTGATACTGTCACTTAGGCCCCTTCAGCTTGCTGCGGTGGGTCAGTTGCAGTATCCAGCTCCGATAATAGGCGATAGTGCGCAAATTTAATATTTTTTAATATTTTATTTGCGTGTTTGAGTACTTATACTGCAGGATGTCCGATAGCCAGCTTGTAAAGCCCACAGTCCGTGAGATGCAAGCGTTGAAGAGCTACTACAACGCCGACGTCACTCATGACGGAAGTGGGTTCCTAAAACTACCACCGGGGACTATAGAAAATCTCCCCAAGAACATCGTCAGGATAACGCACAGCGATCCGGAGATGGCTTTTGAATTGACGTACAACCTTCTTAAGCTGTATTTCCCAAAGAAAACCGTCGCAATGCCGGAAACTTCCTGGCAAGTCTCCGCAGAAGCTGACATACCAGCAACAATCTCCCCCATGGAAGAAGACAACACGACTGCAGTCAGAGAAGAGCACGACGCCAAACGAGAGAGTGACGCCGATCCGAAGGCTTCAAACAGATGTAACGGAAGAAGCAATCAAAGAATAACATGATTGAATCAGCTGCAACTCCCATTAAGACCTCCAACAGCTACGAGGCCTTAAGCATCACCGGGCCTGAAACGTGGAGTCGGGCATTAAAATCGACCTGACTATGCCTAGTGACCACCAAGGCATAAAGACGCTGCTAGATTCACAGCATCTACTCTACTATACCTTTAGATTCCTCCATGACAAACCATTATGGGTTGCCATAAGGGGAATCCTGTACAAAATCACCGATGAGGCCATCCAGGATGACCTCAAGCAACAAGGGCTACCTGTGCTATCCGTTCGTTGGATGCGCAGGGGTCCAACCAAGGTCCCACTTCCACTAAATTATGTGGAAGTTAAGAACAACGGTGAGGGGAGAAAGATCCTCCTCGTAAAAGCAGTGCTCCACCTGGAAGTGCTTATTGAAGCTCCTCGAAAAGGACAAAATGCAAGAACCCAGTGCCACCGGTGCCAGTGGTTCGGCCACAGTCAGAAGTTTTGTAACGCAGAGCCCGTCTGCGTTAAGTGCAACAGTAGACACATAAGTGGCGAATGTGAAAACCCGAAATCATCTCTGGCAAAGTGTGCTAACTGCGCTGGAGACCACACCGCCAGCTACAAGGGGTTCCCCTGGTACCCCGAGGTAGCAAAGGCAGCATCAGCACCACTAAGGGGCGTGTCCTACGCGGATGCAGCTAAGGCCCCGCCTACAACGAAACCGCGAAGTGTTAAGGCGATCTGCGATGTCCAGAAAAGGGAGGAGCTTCCTTCCCGGACCTGGACATAGCAAAAATCACCGCAATCGGCAGCATCATTGTTGGGGCCACCAAAGACGTAGCCACCTTTGCAGAAGGGATTCAAAAAATCATTCAATGCCTACCGGAGATTTTCCAATTAACCGGACACCTAAAATCCCAAAAGGGAAGCCGCAAGCTGGCAAACAAAATTCCAATCAGGACATCAAACACTAAGGACGAAGGTGGTAAAAGTTCAAGTCAACTTGGTACACCTAGCCCATGAAGTTCATCGTTCAGTAAGGGAAATGTGGTTGTCTTGTACTCCTGCCTACGATGGATATCAGGTGTAGTTCTAATAGCTTCCGTCTACACCACTAGAGCCTCATACAGCTCATACAACAAGTTTATACTTTAATGTCTGCAAGGTTTCAGATTAGTCGATGTTGTGGTAATGAAATTGTAAAATAAAATTTAAATTTGTCTGTTAATCTAACAAAACTGCTATTGTGTAATTTACTTACTACGTATGTTTAGTTGATGGTTACTTTTGATGTGTAAAATAAATCTGCGTTTTGTGTATGAATTCTTGTATTTTGTTTGAGGTTAGAATCAAATGGAATATGAATATATACTTTGCTACAGTAACTTCATAAAGTATTCGTATGATACGGAAAATAAGTATTTTATGAAAAAATTTTTAATTAGAGTTTAATATCTAAGGTAAAAGCATTTGTTAATAATTGTAACTTATTTCAAAAACCAATGTTCTATTTATAAATAATAAAAATAGGTAATCGTAGAAACATAATCTATTCGTACACTAAACCTATACCGCTCCTGAGAAATATCAGTCAAAAGTTAGGTAGTGTATATGACATATTGAAGTGGATATTAAGTGAAACATTAATGTAAATTGACTAAAATGGATAAAACAAGAGAACCGTTGACTGACAAGAAGCAAAAAATTATTCTACTGTATAATAGTAAAAATATTTTGAATGAAATTGCAAAAAATATAAATTGAAGAAAATCTACAATAAAATGTGTAATCAATAAATGCAAAATCCAAATCAGTATATAATTTGGAATGTACAAGTCATCCAAAAGTTTTAAGTTCTAGAGATGAGCGTAATATTATACAAGCAATTAAACACTATTCATGTAGTAGTGTACAATCATTAGCAAATGATATTTCACTAAAATCCGAGATAAATGTTGGAGCTGAAACTGTGAGAAAACTTATCAAAACAGGTGGATATTGGGGAAAAGTAGCACGAAAAGAACCATTTAGTAGTGAAATAAACATGCAAGAATATAAATAAGCCATTGGATTTTGGAAAAAAATAATTTTTTTATATGAAGGGAAGTTCCAACTTCTTTGGTTCTGTATGAAAAAAATGGTGTGAAGAAAGTAAGAGGTTGGAATTGGCTAAAGAAAACTTACTACCAACACTACCAACAATAAAACATGTAGGAGGCTATGCCATTCTATGGGGTGTATGGTCAATAATGGAGAAGGGAAGTTGCACTTCATTGATGGCATAATGAATGCCCATTGTATCTAAAAATATTGCAAGATAATTTATTTCAAAATACTCAAATGTCAGGGATTGAGGAGGATTTTCAAGAACACTGCTTGGATTGTAAAGAATTGAATGCTGTATATTATATGAAATGGACTCATAACCCTTCTTCAATCTTCAGATATATATCCCATTGCAATGAATGGACCTATCTTAACAGCAAAGTTCGACAATATAAAATTTCAAATAAAAACAATTTGAAGGGACATTTAAAAACGGAGTGGTATAATACCTCCATTGCTTATATACAAAAATTGATTGCATCCATGCCAAAGCAGCTTCAAGCCATCATTGATAATAATGCTTTAATGACAAAATATAACTGACTGAATAACTTTTTTTGTAATTTTTTATTTGTACAAATACTTTTATGGTGCAAAGTTTTTAAATTTCCCATTTATAGAAAAATTAATAAATTTTTCAAATAATTGTTATTATTTAATACTCCAAATCAAAATAAATAAATGTCAAGTAAATGCAATATTCAACTTTTTGTCCTTTGTTTACAGCCTTTAATTTGAATGTTGTACAAATACTTTGGAGTCACTATATGTTCATTTACCCATAATGGACCCTGAATATTATCTAATGATGGACTAGGGGTCCATGAGGTATAGGAAGACGTGTATAAAATTAACAAAACCTAATCTTAGTAGGTATCATTTTGTGTCATATTTTATTTATCAACAGATATGCCTACTGAAAAGAACAATGGTGAGAGGAATGTTATATCTAATAAGCTCTGAGTAGCATACAGCAAAATATTATGAAAGTTAACCTAGCAGTAAGAATGTTTAATGTCCCAAAAGCCACCCTGAAAAGACACTTTTATAACCAACAGAGTGATATGGGAGGATGACGGACAATATTCTCCAGAGGTGTAGAATACAAAATCGCTGAACATATTATAGATATGCAAATACGTTTTCTTAGTCTGGCTGCTAAAGATTTTCAGAAATATATATATATATA
>JAHWXV010005587.1:0-11368 GCA_024586415.1 Phrixothrix hirtus | reverse complement strand
ATAACTAATACTTCAAATACTTCCGGTTACTCAATTTTCAAAAATTTATTAGAGAAACTCCTTAGTTAATATAAAACTAAATTAGGTAGCTAAGAAATATACTAAGTTTAAAAAAAATCGTTACAGCCGATTTCAAGAAAATCGTGAAAACGAAGAATTCTGAAAATATCCAAAAATGACAGAAATAAAGTGGAACTTCTGGTTATTCGATTTTAACCAAATTATTGAATTTGCATAGAAAGACGATTATGAACTCCTCAAATATAAATTTTTATTTAGTTAGAGCTTTTAGTTTCATAGTTATTTTATTCAGAGTTAAGGGTGAAAGTACCAGTTACGTTATATGAAAGCGTCTTAAATATCTAAGAAATATAGTAAATTTAAAAAAATCGTTAGGGCATTTAGCTAGGGTTTTTAGTTACACAGTTATTTTATTTAGACTTAACGGCGAAAGTACTTCCGGTTACTCGACTATCGGAAAATTTTATAAAAAATTGCTCAGATTATATCAAAGGGCATTAAATGTTTAAGAAATATAGTAAATTTTTAAAAAAATCGTTAGAGCCGATTTCGAAAAAACTCAGAAAACCAAAAAATGACAAGAGAAAGTGGCACTTCTGGTTTTTAGCTTTTAGTGAAATTGTTGCAGTGGCGTGCGACGATGGATAGAAACTCAAATATAAAATTTCGTTTTTCTAGGACTTTTACTTTTCGAGGAATTGTGTTCACAGATAGACAGAAACACACACGCAAAAGCGCGTGCAGGCGCACGCGCACGCACGCACCAACACACAGCCACACGCACGCACTCACGCGCCCACACAGGCACGCACGCGCGCACGCACGCGCACACGCACACCCACCCACACACACACACACACACATACACACACAGGCGCGCGCACAATCGCGCTCGCGCACGGGTTCGAGCACGCGTACGAACGCTTGCACGCACGCGTGCACGCACCCACCTACTCACGCACATATGCACAACGCACGCACGCATGCTCGCACGCACGCAAGCACGCGCGCACGCATGCACGCGCGCACGCATGCACGCGCACGCGCACCCACGCACACGCCCGCCCACGCACACCCACATATGTGCACACGCTCACGCGCACACGCATACACGCACACGCACGAGCACACGCACGCGCATACGCCCACGCCCACGCACACGCACATGTACAAGTGCACTCACACGCACACGCACACACCGACCAATTTTCAAAAGCATGATTTTCGTACTCAGGGGACCCCAAAACGTGCATTTCCACTAAAATTACGACATCGAAAATTTTGGTCGAAAGCAATACTTTCTCTTTTACCTATATTTCATATGCGGTAAGAGGAAGTAAAAAAACTGTAGTTTTTATATTGATCTATGATGAGAACATATGGGGTGAAAGGGCGAAACTAGTTTAGTGTTTCCTCGATGGTTTTGCCGTTTGTTTTTTAAATTATTGTAACAAAATTATAAATAACGATAACTTTAGAAAATATTCCAAAAGACTACATGGTATTAAAATAAATGATGTAATCACTGATAATTAATTATTGCAACTAATAGCTAAATAAATTCAAGGTCACAGTAATGAGTTATGGCATTGGAATTTATTACATTAGCTTTCTGACTAATTTTATTCCCTACAAATCTACAATTTTCCAGAATTTCTCCGTTCTATATAAATAGCAGTTTAAATTCCTTTATTTAGTTGTGCTGAGAATCTTGTCTTGTTAAGTAACTGTTATAAATAAAAAGAAATATAAACATTTATTATTAATGTACTGTAAAATAAATATTTAGGTTGAATACGTGTACATAAATAATTATAATTTAGTGAATAGAAATGAAAGCTCTTTAACTAGTTTACTTATATTATAATCATTCTTGCAATTTTACAGTTTTACTTGTCTATGTCGCATATAAAAAAGATTTAATGGAAAATTTGTGTATTTATTATTTACATCGTTACCATTTTATATATGTATACATCTCAAATTTCTATTTAGTTATAATTCATATAATTGTGTTATATATTATAAGATTACAATTTCAAGTTATTTCAGATTTACTGCGGCGAGCACGATTTAACCATGCTTTGAATTATGTATGTTCCTTTTAATATTTATTAAATCTGATTTATCTAAGATTATTTTGTTGCTTTTCTACTACAATTTTAGGTTTTATTTTATTGGATCCTGCTGTTGCTACTGTAATATTTTTAAATTGTTTGTTGCAATTTATATTCCCCTGCTACTTCAATTCGTTTAAAAACTGTACTTGGTTAATCTCGAATGGAAGACTTATCTAAACGATTAGAATACCGATTACTTATAAATTTAATCATCTTTTAATTTATTTATGGTGAAGTATGTACATTTAAATACGTACATATTTAACAATATCTAACAATCTAACAAATCGAATTTAGGGCGTTTTAAAATCATAAATACGAGCACGGTGCAGATAATATCTTAAATCAATACATCTATTGTTGTTTATTTTTCTTGAGTAGCTTTCTTGTGTATCGTAAGAATTAAAAGTATTACAACATATTAGAAACATTATTATTTTTAATGGTCATTATATGACGCGCAAAAATCAATTCCACACAGGAATCTAGTTCACGCGGCACATAATCTATAACAGTAATACCCTTTCGCTCGGTAACTTCCGTAACTTGAAGTAATCGTGATGTAGCTAGCTAATCGATTTTAGTGGATAGCGTAAGCAGGACGACAGTGAGCACGCTCCGTTACGCGTGCGAAAAGAGGGTAAGGGCGCCAGTCGACCGTAGACAATAAGAATGACGAACCAGGCTGTGGTCAATAATGGACTGCTTAAGAAGTCGAATAGTGGTCTTTCTCAAGTTAACTTGCTGTATCTGAAGAAATTGGGTTAGTAGGTGCAATAAAAAAAGTATCTATTCGCAACCAGTAACACAGAAGGATGGTTTATGCATAGAGGAGTATTATTACTAGCTAAACCAATTTTAGGTATAGCGCATTAGTCCGTGCAGGTATATTGCATCTATTTATAAATTTAAAGGTAGGCAGCTATACGCAAGCAACAGCGGTGGCCCGTTTTATATGGTTAGAAAAATTTAACTACAATAATTTTGGTCAGAACATACACCAAACAAACACGCAATAGGTGTATTCAGATTATGATCATCAGTTTTGAAAGAGGTTCAATAGTATATAGTATAAAGGGTACCACCTCGAGTCAGCCAAATCGTAGAGGGTTACAGAATTAATTGCAAAATAAACCTTGGTAGTATACAGTACATGATCAGTAAATAACCCGAAGCAAAGTTATCGATTAACTGATTCCTTACACCGGCAAATATAGGGTGATTTTAAAATCCACCGAAAAACTCTAACACGAAACATGTAGAGGCCTAACCACGTCCATTAATAAGAAAATCCCATAAAATAGAACACTTTTTTGGAAAAAATTGAAAATGTCCACAGTTTGGGAACTGCCGGAAAATATATATACAAATGATATCAAATTGCTTCAGATGTATTGTAACCTACAATTTTATTTGCTTGTATTTTACTGAGACACAAATTTGAACACGTTAAATTATATTAAAAAAGTACCGTACTTTTGATAATTTACATTTTGGACCATTTTAATTTTTAAAATTCGTAAAAACTTGTAAAGAATTTTCATTGTTATTATTACGTGTCCGATTTTAAATTATTTATAATTATAAAATCAAAGCAATTGAACTGCTTTTATTTCATGTATTATGTTTAGAATTAAAACAATATTTTCCTTAACCTTTCCTAACTTGCAATTTAAAATAAGACAACACAATAAGAACTGAATAACTTACCTTTTTCGATTTTAGCTAATATATCCATTATTATACAAATGCGATGTTAAACTTAAAACTAAATATAATTACATTAATAAGCAGACAAATCTAATAATTATTACAATATAGTAACGAAAGCGTGTGATAAAACACAAAAAACCTGATAATTTAACTTTACGTTTCTATCGTTTTAGAATGACGTAGTAACTGCTTCATGTGCTTATTTATTTTCAGTTGTTCGTTATTTCAGTGACTCTCAAACATTTTTTTCGCATTGTTGTAAAAGCAATTTCCTTGAAACCAACTAGGAATTTTTTAAAAAGAAATTTTTCTCTTGGTTTAGAACTATTCCCGCGTATATGGTCTAAGTTTGTCGGTGAGTTTTAAATTCATCTTGTATTTAAGAAATTTATTAGACTGGAAGATAAGAAATGCGGTAAATACTTTGCTGTAAACTACTGTATAGGATGTGAATATTGACAATTATTTAAAATTAAGAAACGTCAATTTAAATATTTAGTTTATAATATTGTTTAGAATAGTAAAAGTAATAATGACAACACCTAAAAATCTGGTGTGACACAACACACGACTTTCTCTTGCACATATAGATATGCCAATAGTGTCCAAAAATGATTAGACTATTGTCTACGTTTATTTTGGAAACGATAATTATAACGGTCACCCATCCAAGTTACTGGATAGGCGAAAGGCTGCTTAATTCCAGAATTTTTTTCTGATAACTTGTTTCAACGCATTTTTTCAGAAAAACAGTTAAGTTCACGTAAAGAGGCATTAAATACATAGTAACCGTAGCACATTTAAAAATAAAAGTTATAGCTGTTTTTTGAAAAAAAAACTTAAAAATCGCAAGAATAAAGTGGCACTTCCGGTTATTCGATTTTGCCTAAATTCTTGACGTTTCATGTGCAGAAGATAAAAAACTTAAATATACAATTTCATTCATATATCATATTTACTTTTTGAGATATGTTGTTCGCAATTAATACACTAAGTACTTCCGGTTACAGGATTTTCAAAAATTTGTTAGAGATACAGCTTGATTCATATAAAACGGAATGAAGTAACCAAGAAATTTATTAAAATTAAGAAAATCGTTAAAGCCGATTTCAAGAAAATCGCACAAAACGAAAATTTGGAAAATATCTAAAAATGACAGAAATAAAGTGGAACTTCCGGTTATTCGATTTCAACCAAATTCTTGATTTGGCATACCGATGTAGTTACGGCCATAAATATAAATTTTCATTCAGCTAGAACTTTTAGTTTCATAGTTATTTTGTTTTGAGTTAACGGTGAAGGTACTTCCGGTTACTCAATTTACGGAAAAGTTTCCGAGAAATAGCCTAAACTATATGAAAGGATATTAAATGGGTAAGAAATGCAGTAAGTTTTAAAAAATCGTAATAGCTGCTTTTGAGAAATTCGCGAAAAACGTAAAATTTTGAAAATATCTAAAAATAACAGAAATAATGTTCTATAATTCTTCATTTAGCGTACAAAGGTAGTTAGGATCTCATATACAAAGTTTCATTTATTAAGGAATTTCAGTTTCATAGTTATTTCATTCACAGTTAATGGTAAGACTACTTCGGGTTACTCGTTTTACGGACATTTCTCTGAGAAATTGGCTTAATTATATGAAAGACCATGATATGTCTAAGAAATATAATAAATTAAAAAAAAATCGTTAAACACGATTTCGAGAAAATCACTAACAACCAAAAAATGACAAGAGTAAAGTGGCACTTCCGGTTATTAGATTTTAGTGAAATTTTTGCAGATACAAACTCAAGTATAAAATTTCATTTATCTACGACCTTTTGTTTTTCAGATATTTTGTTCACAAGCACACACACACAGACGCATACACACGTGCGCGAACACACGAACACCACACACACACACACACATACACGTACACATGCACACACAGACGCACACACACACACGCGCGCGCGCACTCATAAATGCACGCACACACACACACAGACGCATACACACGCGCGCGCAAACACGCACGCAAACACGCACGCACACACGCACGCACGCACGCAGCGAGCACGGACGCAAACACACACGCACGCAGGCGCGCACACACACACTTACAGGCGCGCATTCGCACACGCCCACGCACGCCCACACATACATACACACACACACGCACACGCGTGCGCGCTCACTTACGCGCACACACGCACGCGCACATGCATGCACGTACACACCCGCGCGCGCGCACACACACCAACACACATACACACAACGGGCCAATTTTTAAAAACATAATTTTGGACTCAGGGAACCCGAAAACGTGTATTTACACTAAAATTTCGACCGAAAATTTTGGACGAAATACTTCTCTATACTATATTTCATGTACGTAATTGAAAGTAAAAATTATTTTAAATTGGCCAGAAAGCGCGAAAACTCTGTATGTTACCACTACTTGCGGTTAATAGCGTGGATTTCTGGATGGTTACTATCGGATGGGCACCCGCTGGTTCTATAGAATCGAAAGAAACCTTTAGCTTTTTTCGAGAAATGACGGATATAAAACAAATCTGACCTTGTAAATGTAGATACTGTCCTCTTACCGGGCATGTAGGAAGAAGAAATACTTCCATTGGCCGTATTAAGACAGTGCAGCGGCGAGTTATAGTTTAATCAGTATCGTAGCAAGGTTCCAGGCGGTACCGCAGTAAGCGCTAACGTAAATTAATTTCTGACAGCAGAAGGATTGTTTTAACTTACCCTCGACGTTGCTTAAAGTTGCATAACAAAGTAAAAATCACTGAATTTGTTAAATCTTTCATTAGTTTTTAAATATTTCCTAAAATACGCATAGTGGAAAAAAATAAGGAGCTATATTATAGAATCAATAATTATAAATCTACAGAGTGTAAACCAAATAGGTATTCATTTTTAAAGGTTGTCACGAGCGCTTTTGGCGTTACGCCCAACGACAATACTGGTGACCGCTAGCTCGTCGAAGGAGGGAGGGTCCTGGAGAATTACACCAGTACCATCAACGCTCTACCAGAAATCGAGGTATAGGAAGGGAAAGAGGGCGCCACTATTCCAGATAGCCGCCCAAGGTATGGAGCTATTCTCGGAATAGCTAGAAGCAGTTACCTTGGCCTTTTGCTAATTTGTCCCGGGATTACCTTTTTGTTAAGACCCCAAGGGTTAGTATCGGTTTTGATCGCGGTCTACAGGGGGACCTTAATTAGTACATATCCTCTGATATGTAAGATATTATCAATTAGCTTATTCTACTGTCAGAAATAAAAGTCCAATTAAATGACAAGACATATCCATTGACAACGACAAGGGCTTATTTAACATACACACAAACAACAGGTTACAGAATAACTTCTCCGTCCCTTGAATTTGGCCTTATTCAAGAGATACCGTCAACGCACGTATGCGTCCACGATCTCAACAGAAGATATGTATTAGTGATCTCCCATCACACGGAAAGGGCTGGCACCGAGACATAGCCCAAATTTGACTTCTCGCCGGTCGTCGGTGACCTTTTTTGGTGCTTACGCCTTTCGCAGGCCAACAGTGACGAAGCCAGAAAACAATAACAAAAAGTGGTACCTTAGTTTGGTTCGACGAATTACCCAAAATGGTCCGTTGTGATGGCTTATGGGTTCCTGCACCTGCGGAAGAACTTCAAACGTTCAACAAAACAGCTACGGCGTGAAATGCGCTGGTCAATCCCTAGAGATACGCCATTCCATCTCTTAGGTCGGGTCTTCCAACATTTTACACTATGCTGAGTCCCTAAACACACCGAACGTTTTTAACAAAGAGCCAACACACGGCCGAATTTATCACACTAACTACTTGACGAATCCGTACCAATTTCGAAATATCACCGAACTCAATCAGACGCTGTCAATTACATTTCTCTGTCACACTTACTGGAATGATTAGATTCTTAATCGACACGGACGTGAAAGAAACGCGTCTATCGTATTTTTATCAACCGTATCTCCAACCAATTTATTTTTATCCCCTGCTTTGTTTTTTTTATTTATTTCTCCCCATGGTCCTGTCAACAACGCCGTTTCTAAGAATAAAATACATGGCGGGAACTTAAAAAAATATTTGGTTCTTTATTCGCGGAACGCCAACAAAATCTGACAAGATGATAGGAGGAATTAAAGCAAACAATAAAATTCATACAATCGTTGTCCAAATTACAGCAGTTTTCTCAGGAAAAAATACTTCATTTCCAAACTTGTCACGTTATTGCTTAAAAATTACTAAATATCTTACTTTGAAATTTTGTCAAAATAAATCAACAAATTGTATTACATCATAGCATAAATTTAATTAACAGGGCATGCCAACAGAACAAAACTTCGTTAATACAGTCACATTTACAATTAAGTTTAGTAACTTATTGTAACGTAACTAGTTAATTATTTAAAAATCTTTATTTATGTTCACTAAATTACAGCTAATTATTTCCACGTATTCATTTAAATATTATTTGACTGTATTCTAATAATAACAATTATATTTCCATTTATTTATAACAGCTTTTAACAATACAAGATTTTAAGCAAAAACTAAAACTAAAGGAATTTAAATTGATATTTATATAGAGGGGAGTAATTCCTGAACATTAAGGAATAGCAAAGAATAAAATTAGTCATAATGCCGATGTAATAAATTTCAATACCATGACTCATTGCTGACTTTGAATTTATTTAGATAGATATCGGTTACAGTAATGAGTCATTCAAGATTACATCATTTATTTCAGTTCTAAGAAACCTTCTATAGTGTTCCATGAAATGTTCTAGAGTGTTATATAAAATTGTTGTTGTTTCTAAGTTTGTTACCGAATGTAGCGTAAACAACTTAAATTTTTTGCTTGGCTTAGTTTTTAATCACAATAGCACTAAGATCTCTGTGATTTAGAAACCATCCTTAGATAAGTCACTGGTATGTTCTTAAATAATTTTTTCTACACTAACTTTTGTACATTGTTTTAATAGTACTTTTTTGAATTATTGTTAGTTTAGTTCTCTTTAATTAGCATTTAAATATACCTTTTTAACATTCAATAAATCAACATTATTTTTAATAACACTACTTGATAATATGAGAACACATTTATCATATTCAGTATTTACTATCTAGTAACAATAAATGATCCATTCTTATTACATCTTTCACAAATCATTTTTATCTGATACAACGAGATTACAATTTAAAAACATAACTGTGATTTTGCTTCACCCTACATTGAAGATAATACAAGGAACGCAGTAAGATATACGTCTATAACCATTTTGTGCACAAAAGGAGTATAATTGTAACGTTTCTACGAAACGCCATAATAACGCGAAATGCTATTTGATACAATTCTTAAAATTCTACGCGTTTCCGCTATATTAATAATTACGGAAGTGTAATTAATAAGACTAAATTAAGGACAAAACAAACTTTAAGCAAGTGTTAAATACCGTGCGCGAGTGTACAAGTTTAGTTTAAATTATAAATAGAAAAATTGCTTAATTAAAAGCTGTTATAAAAATGCTATAAGCTAGTTAACAAAGATTGCGCAACCTGATGCAAAGATTATCCGTTACCGCCCGAAATCAGTCAAGATTGTTTCGATAATTAATCACAGGTAACATAAAACAACGATCTCTGATGGTTTAAATGTTAATTAATTAGTAACGACTAATATCGAAATATTTCATCATGTTGTGCCATCCAAAATTGATATTCGCAGAACAACGAACGCGAATACAAATTTAAGTATTAATAAGACGCTTTCACGAACAGATAATCAGTATTCGTATGAGACTCTGTACGGGACATTGTCTAGTGCAAAGACCGTAAAAGCTTTTCTATTAAGTCAAGCTATTTTGTTAATAATTTTTACAGCGAGATTGACGCAACTCGTTCAGTCTGTTAAAAGCCTGATTGCCATTCAAAACCGTTAGGAGGCACCGTATGCTAGTAAGACGCTGTAGTCTTCGTTGCTCTGTAACGAAGGTAGACCGAGTTTAGAATAATTTAACTTAGGAAACTCTCGTAACTGATCGTTCCTGGCGTTATTACCGCCGAATTAAAAACTAAACCGCCTTTGGGTCGATTGCAAACACGTTGCTCTGTAACTATTTATAAACTACGCTAAGCGCCCTTTATTGTCGTTGTGCGTTGTGTTGTAGCGATAGCGGACGCACGTATACGTTGAACTAAGACCATTCACCGTACGAAACAGTCCGTCGTTCGCAAATGTGTGGCTGGGTTGCGATTTGCGGTAACGACATTATTTCGGGAGGGACGTTTAGCGTCTACTGAGTGGCATCTATAGTCGCTGATACACGCTACCGCCTCGCCTCCACCCGGCTCGACACGAACTAAGCTCCCGGACGCCGCTAAAAGTGACGCACTCATATACAGGCCTCGAAGCATACTACCGATCCGTCCACTCATATGTATCAGGGGAACAGAAATTAACCGACCCTAGGAAATTTGTGCCCGCCGCTCGCCCGAGCGCCGCCGCAACAAAATTCACAACACTGCAGTCATATGAGCCTCATGTGAATATTGACTTAATCTACATACGCAAGTATTTGTAAATAATTTGCTTTGTCTGTTATCAAATATTCATAATTATTTTGCTACCGAATTAGAATGATTTTAATTTTGAGTTTTGTTTATGTTTGATTTACCAATTTATTTATGTCAATAAATTAGTGGTGTTACATATCTTTTTAATTCCGCCGATGGCGAATCGAGGATTAACTAAAAGTTCGTTTCATAACCGAAGTTCGAGGGACGTCATTTACACAAACGACGTCCACCGTAAACTAGTTATTTCACCGGCGTCCCGTCCGCTAGATTAATCGAGACGAGGGTCTCCAGGACCACTAAGAGCAACGCCAAGAACCACCCCTCACTACTAAGAGCTGCCACCGGGTAGAATGCAAATTCTTTATTCTTTGTGCACTTTTCAATAAGGACTGAAACGCGACATAATTACGTCGTATACGTGTACAATTACAAGATATACTGCCATGCATTTTTTAATGTCTTCGTCCTTATTTTATCTAATATATGTTTTTCAAAAACTCTTTATTTTAATTAGTATGAACAGGAATGTTTTTATATATTAAATATTAAACAATATGAAGAAATACTTATAACGTTATTGGATATTTTAAAATTAATATCACAACTAATCAACAAATATATCCTGAAAAATACTATATTTAAAGCCAGCCTGATAATGTTTATAACTATTTAGTTTTTAACGAAAACGTTCGCTGTCAGAAATAAACATGATAATTTTGTTAGGAAACTTCTATTTCCAGTAATTAAACGTAACGTAACTTATAAAAATGCTTCTCTAATAAAATGGTCCCGCTAAAATACATTAAAATTTAAATTGTAGAATGTAGGGATATACCAGTCAAGTATAATTAAGAATCAAAACATTCTGTTTTTAGAAGTTTAATTCATTGTCAATTAATAAAGAT